>NSMO01000235.1:0-17276 GCA_002588565.1 Coelastrella sp. UTEX B 3026
TGTTGCAGCCACTGAACGAACTGGCTGCTTATCACAGTCTTGTTTTCCCGGCTGTCTCTGCTGAGGCTGCATGTGAGCCTTTGGGTCAGGCCAATATCATCTAAGCCATTCGCTGTGCTGCCACCTTGGCGGTTCACAAACCAGATTGGGTGTGATTGGCTTGAGTGCTGATGGTTGTGCCAGTGATAATGGATGTCATGTCCTGCTGATGTTGACTTGTGTGGGCGTACCCTGCTGATCATGGGGTATCCATCTCAGATAGTGAGGGTAGTAATGCTGTAGTACAGATATGCCATGCGACGGGGCTATTGTTGGGTGCTATCGGGTTTGTCGCAGGCAGGTCAGCACTTGCCAAGCGGGCCTGCTGCTACACTGTAACAGGACCACAGCTTTAACCACAACCTCTGCACTGGAGTGCGGCAAGAGCATACGATTGCAGTCGTGTGTGCGTTCATGCAGTACAGTGTAGGTGCTATCGATTGTACAGCTCGAGGGGGAGCCAGCATAGAGGCCGTATAGGCTTGACTGCTGACGTACTTGAATTTGGTAAATATCTTTGTATCTATCTGCCTTGTTGCTTAAGCTTGTAGTGGACGGATCACCAGGCGTAAGGCGTTCAAGTGCGGTGGTCCAAGGGCGACAGTCATGGTACGTAGGGCGCACGAGGTCAGGGAGGTTACCGCCACCACACGAAACTGCAATGTTACACCTCACTCCTTCTGCAGCATCTTGTGGCTGTCCGTGTTGAGCTACGTGGTATTGTTGCACTTTGACACTGCCACTGTTGCAGCCGCTTGATCTTCGCCCCCAGCTAACTTAGAGACCCGTTGAGACAGCCACCAAATCTAAACAAACTTTACGATGCTGCTCAGGCAGCAAGCTAGCCGTGCAGTGGGGTCTAGCTGCCATGCAGCAACACAATGCCGACTGTCAGCAGTACACAATCTACCGCTGAGACAACCAGCTGCATTTCCCGGCCACAGCCTGCCCAAACGTAAGCCAGCAGCAAATCAATGGAAACGCTAATCGTCTGTCACGGGTGACAAGCCTTGTGGAATGGGGCCTATGAGTGGTCCTGCAAAACGCATTACATGTCAGCCTGCTGCACAGCTGCAGTGCTGTTCCTAGTTCTAGTTGGTGTAAGACCCATCGAAAGTTGGCCTTCGTGGCCGCAACCCCTATTCTCGATCCGCTTATACCTAAAAAAAAGACTGGTACCTCTTTCGCAGGTCACAACCAGCCGGCAAGATTTGCAGCTGCCAGTAGTCTGTCAAACATCCACAGCAGTAGCAGCAGCAACAGCAGGACCTTCAACAACGCAGCCATGACTCGGCAAGCAGTAAAGACCGCGTTCAGGGCAAATGACAGTGACGGGAACGGCCAGCAGTACGACTATGATGTTGTTGTTATCGGCGGAGGCAGCGGCGGCGTCAGGACTGCTAGGACAGCAGCAGAACTTGGTGGGTCATCTGTATCTCGAATATTTGCAATAACCAGGCATGTTACCTCATAAAATATTCGCTGCTCGCTCGCTAGTGCCGAGGAAAGCAAGGTACAACCTGTTTTTCTTACAGCGGTAATGCATAATGCCGCATTTGGGTTCAACCCAGGCAAATCGGTTGGCTCCCAGTCGTTTTGCGGCTTTGGGCTTATCAACGGCTTGCAAACACCAGCAACTCATAGCCTTCCATTGGTTTGCGGTTTGAGGCTTGCCATTGTGTGGTTTCAGGCTTTCCTTTGATCTTGCGGTTTCGTTTAGATTTTGCATGTGGCAGTCGTGTGTTAGTCGGCAGCTCGTTGGTCTGTCGTGCCAAGTGGCGGGTCAGGACTGCCAGGACAGCAGGAGAATGCGGTAGGTGATCTGTATCACATGCGTACTTTCCCAGGCAATAATGATCAGGGCGTTCACAAGTGTTTCTGGTACTTGCGTACACAGCATTACCAAGGGGCACCACATTGCAGAGAAAACTGGAATCATCTTCCCATGAATCTTTGTGTCCATTGATAATGGTGGTAATCCTTTGATCCCGCACGTGCTCACATGGTGTTGGTTGAGCTGCCCATAGCGTACATATTCTTGGTCAGGCGTTCAAACCCGAGGTCAGGAAAGCAGATATCACGCTGCATGAGAGTGAAAAACAACCTGCTGAAGGAAAGACCTTCCGTGAATCATTGTGTCCATAATATAATAGTGACCAAACATAGTCATTTCCACAGGTGCTTGTGGCATTGTTGGAGCTCCCCATGACACTCACCCCCGTGGTCAGCACAGCAGATGTTACGCCTCACCAGATTGCAAAACACAAACTGCTGTGATGGGATGTTTACTGATCCTCTAAATTATCAAACATTGCTGAATAAACTTGGCCGTTTCATCCCGCAGGTGGTTGTGTGCCATGCGTAGAGCCGCTCATGGCCTTCCTACTCTCGGTCAACAAAGCAGATAATACGTCGCTGCATCAGATTGCAGGAAAACTGCTGACGGAAAGATTTTAACGAATGTTTTCTGTCCACTATATACTGCTGACTAACATAGACTGTCGTTTCACGATGCAGGTGCTCGTGTGGCATTGATTGACCTGCCCGTGGCGTTCACACCCGTGGTCAGAACAGCAGACAGCACGCTGCACCAGATTGCAAAGCAGACCCCATCTGAAACTTCTATATTTTCATTAGGAACGGTGCTAGTATGACATTAAGTGACTGTTGTATTCCGTAGGTGCTCGTGTAGCCTTGGTTGAGCTGCCCATGGCGTTCATTTCATCAGACAGCAAGGGAGGGATTGGTGGCACGTGTGTCTTGAGGGGATGTGTGCCTAAGAAACTGATGCTGTACGCAACTGAATTTGCCACAGAGATGCAAGCAGCCAAGGGCTTCGGGTGAGTGTGTTTCGTTATTGTATTTAGCAGCAGGAAATCCGCATTTATGGCTGTTTGCAACGAGTTTTAGTGGTAGTATATGTGTTGCGGGGATGTGTGCCTAAGAAACTGATGGTCTATGCAGCTGTATTTGCCACAGAGATGCTGTGTGCGGACTGAAAACGCATGTCAGAGTACATAACATTTGGTGTGGCATGACAGATCTGCTGCTGTTGTTGTTGTAGGTGGCTTGAAGCTACCTTGCATTTGGACTGGCACACATATATGTTGACCGAACGGGGTCTGTTGCAGATTGAACCCTGAGGGCGCATGTCACTGTATGTGACAGTGAATGTGTCATCTGTGGTTTAGTATCCTGCTGCTACTGCTGCTGCTGCTGTTGAGTATGTTGATTCAGGCCGGTTCTCAACAGGAATGGCACAACTTGATGAGGAAAATGGAAGCAACTCTTGCAAGCTCAAAATGAAAGAAATCCTCCTCCTCCTGCTGCTGCTGCTGCTGCTGTTGTTGTTGTGGGTGGGTTGAACCTACATCGCAGTTGAAATGCCACAATTCAATGAGAGACTGAAAGCGTACTTTGTGAGCTTCGACTTTTGAGATTGTCTTTCAAAGTAAGTGACACTCTATGTGTCATACGTTGATAAATCCCTGCTGCTGCTGCTGCTGTAGGTGAGTTGAGGCCGGTTCTCAGTTGGAATGGCAGAACATGATGAGAAACTGAAAGCGACTTTTGCAAGCTCGTTCTTGTAAAAAACCCTGCTGCTGCTGCCACTGGTGTCTGTAAATCAGGACTGGGTCTGATCAGAATGGCACAACTTGATGAAGAACTAGAAAGGACTTCTGCAAGTTTAGATCTGTCAATAATTCTGCTGCTGCTGTTGCTGCTGCTGCTGTTATTGTTGTAGTTGATCGAGGCCGGTTCTCAACTGGAATGGCACACCTTGATGAAAACTTGAAAGCAACTCTTACCAGCTCAAAATCTTGAGCACGCATGTCACAGTGAGTGACACTCAATGAGTCATCTGTGGTTTCCTGCTGCTGCCGCTGCTGCTGTTGTAATTGTAGGTGGATTGAGGCCGGGTCTCAATTGGAATGGCACACCTTTCTGGAAGCAAAACGCGAGGAGCTCCACCGACTAAACAAAGCTTACACTGACAACTTGAAAAAGTAAGTGCAACCCAGCACACGATGCCATTGTGACCTGCAATGAACACCTGCCAGGTCAACCTTCTTGAATGGCAGTCTCCATCAACAATTGCACTGGGTAAGCGTTACCTATACACAGCCAACTGGCACATCACTGCTGCAGTTCTCTGAGCTGACTCTGTATTTGAAATGAATCGGTTCCCAGGGTCAATCCATAGGCCTTTTGCAATTTCCAATGGCTATACTGCTTGTTGACGGTCGCCGCAGGTCTGGTGTTGAAATTTTGCAAGGTCGTGGTGTTGTCACTGGTCAACATGAAGTTGAAGTAGACGGGAAGAAAGTAACAGTAAGTGTATACCACTGCCTTGTGGCCACCTTATAGGTTTGCAGCTGGCTAGCGTACGCCAAGAACGCCCACCTGGATTTGGCTTGGCAGGGGTGCCTGCATGTGTTCGATAACTCTCTATTCGACAGGAATCTGTTATTCTGGTCCTCCTTATAACGGCCTAAGTATGGTGGAAGCAGTGTCCTTAGGCCCTGATGTTTGGCGCCTATAAGTCATCTGATGATGCACATACGCCTTTGTTGATCGCTTTCATGTTCCTGACAAAGGAGTCGCCATGGATTACATGATGCTGAACTGAATCTATTGTTAGGTTGTTTGTTGCACAGTGATAATAGCATTGGTCCTTACAGCCCAGGCAGCTCAGGTGCCGAACTCAATAGCATCCACTCTCTGCCGGAAAACAGCAGCAGCAGCAGAATGATAGCTCATAGTTGATTATTCATGCTCAAGCTGGGCATTGGTATGCATCACGTAAAGCAGCCTGCGCATTAACTTATTTAGTATTGTAATACGTGTCGTACATGTGACCAGCAGTGGTAAGAATGAAACAGTAACTGCTAGATTAGTGGTGAGCAGTATTTCACTTCACTAAAGACCGCCTGTAACAGGGTGTAGTAACCACCACTGAATCTTGTGTCATGTGTGTTACATTGCAGACAAATAACATTGTTATTGCCACCGGAGGCCAGTCCAGTAAGATCCCAATACCAGGAGCCGAACATGCCATTTCAAGTGACAAGGTTAGTCAGTCATCTTTTGATTCATTTTTTCATAGACAAGCTTTGCATGGGATGCAGAACTTTTCTTCGTACTTTATTACTTTGCAGCTTCGGTTCGCATTCAGTCAATCACAGGTCTGAGGGTTTGCTGTGGCCTGTATTTGGTCACGCGGCAACTGCAACAGCAGCAGATGAGGATGCCAGAACCAGCATTGAGCAGTAGTAATATTGCTCTGTCCTTTGCAGTACCTAGTCCTATTTGTTCAGTGTGAGCATGATGGTAAGACTGTCGGTTGATTACAGATCACACACGGCTGTTATTACACCCGCTCTGATGCATTTGCTGATCTGTCGGCCGCCCTATTCCATACAGTTTCCATGGACGTGATTGTGCTGCTGCTGCTGTAACTGACTCTATTCAGGTACTTGAACTTGACTCGATTCCAAAGGTCGTCACCCTTATAGGAGGCGGTTACATCGGCATGGAGTTTGCTGGAATGTTTGCACGGCTGGGGTGTGAAGTGCACGTGGTGGCCAGGCAAAAGATGCCACTGGCACCAAGATTTGATGGAGAGGTATGCATTTAGGTCAAGTTCAGTTGATGAATGTTATGTGTGTATATTTTTACTGTCTCAGACGATACTTTCCACAACCAAGTGTGCTGGGTGACACAGTCGAAAGGCATGACACCGCTGCAACCTTCTGATTGGAAAAGTTTGGAGTAATTGCTGAAGTCAATCACTATAATGTAATAAACACTTGTGCACATCTCTGCAATGCATACTGCTGCTGCTGCTGTTGTGTTACAGGTGTGTCAGTTCTTCATGGATCAAGTCCAAACTCAAGCCGGCATCCACATGCACATGTGTTCGAATCCAACGGAAATCATCAAAGAATCTGACGGGACACTAACTGTCAAACTTGACCCGATTAGTGACAAGGACAAATCTGATGGCAGCAGCGGCAGCAGCAGCAGCAGTGAAATCAGGGGCAACCAGCAAGTTGTGTTGGCTGTTGGGCGAGCCGCGAAGACAAAGGGTTTAGGGCTGGAGGAACTTGGGGTTGAAATGGGTGAGTGTTGTTTTGCCAAAACATGATGTTATTTTGTTTGTAACATATTATGTTGTGACATTTGGGAGCTGCGGGTGGCTTGAAGTGCAGGGGGTTTCACAGCTTCTCACACATTGCTTGTGAATCTTAGCAATAGCAGCAGCAGCAGCAGCTGCAAGCCCAAACCAACAAAGAACTCAACCAGATCAAACCCTGTCAAGCACTCGGTCTCTGTCCAATACGTCAATAATAACGGTAGGGAATGTGGAGTTGCCCCGACACACACATGACCCTCCCTAAACTTACGCTAGCGGTCTCTTGTAAGCGCTATGCGGAGCTCATTCATTCATTCACTCATTCATTCATTCATTCACTCACATCAACTACACACTTGTGTGCCACGCATTCTCTTTTCAACCCACATACTCTCCTACTATGCTTCTGTGCAGGTCCCAAAGGCAGTCTAAAGGTTGACAAATACTCCAGAAGTAACATCCCCAGCATCTGGGGTGTTGGTGATGTTACATCACGTATAGCGCTAACACCCGTGGCCATCATGGAGGGCCAAGCCCTGGGGCAAACCCTAGCTACAGGAGACATGCATGAGCCGGACTATGACAGCGTCCCTAGCGCATGTTTCAGCTGGCCGTTTGTTGCGACTGTGGTAAGTTGCACATTCCCTGATCAAGTTACTTCAAACCTAGCTGGTTTGAAGGGTACTAACTACAGGGTGTATAGGGCTTGTGTTGTGGGTTTAGGCTGTTATTATAGCGCTAACCCCTGTTGCCATAATGGAGGGTCAAGCCCTAGGGCAAACCCTAGCTACAGGAGACATGCATGAGCCGGACTATGACAGCGTTCCCAGCGCATGTTTCAGCTGGCCATTCGTTGCAACTGTGGTAAGTTGTAGATTCACTGATCAAGTTACTTCAAATCTAGCTGGTTTGAGGGTACTGACTACAGGTTTATAGGGCTTGTGTTGTGGGTTTAGGCTGTTAGTTTTAGCGCTAACACCGGTTGCCATCATCGAAGGTCAAGCATTAGGACAGACCCTGGCTACAGGAGACATGCATGAACCGGACTACGACAGCGTTCCCAGCACATGTTTTAGCTGGCCATTTGTTGCAACCGTAGTAAGTCCTGGACACTGTTCACTCTTCAAATCTACCTGGTTTGACGGCACTAATACAGGGCACTTGTGTGTGTTGGTTGGAGCTGTTGTGATTTGCTTAATACAGTGTGCACACATGTTCTTTGTTTGAAGTTTGGCAGCAGGGACGACAGCAGTTTGCTGCACAGATTGTTCCACAAGGAGGGGTGTGTTTCTTGGCGTCAGGAAAAACTCATGAGCTATAGCATTATGATTGTATTGCAACAGATTCCCAACTTATTTACTACAAATCTTCGTACTGGGTGTTATTGCTTACAACATAGTTCAACAGAACACTAGGCCCCAGAAAAAATTACTTGCTTCTGAAGTCTACACAGACATTTTTGCCCTTCTGAAAGCCCGCGCTTATTTTCCTAGCTCTCGGGAAGCCCGGGCAAGCCGCCCCAACAAACCTGTGACAGCTTTGCTTCATCATTATTGCAAGAAGTCTCTCACCTATTGACTGCATGTATGGTATGTATAAGTCTGCATGAGTGTTACTTACAGGGTTTGACAGAGGAGCAGGCCCAACAGAAGGAACTTGCTTTTGAAGTCTACACAACCATTATTGCCACTCTGAAAGCCTGTTTTCATTGCTAGCTACTGGGGATGCCAGGACCAGCCTACCATTCGAACCTTTGACAGCTTGCACCATTACTATTGCAACCATTTCTCCCACCTACCGGCTGTATGTTTCCATACCTGGGAGTTGTTGCAATAGCTGAGTTTGTTACATGTGCCAGCCGGTCGAAGTTACTATGGACTCCGGCTAGCCACAACATCAAGCACCTTCTCCTGTGGCCCACTTACTTACAGGGGTTGACAGAGGAGCAGGCCCAGAAGAAGGAACTTGCTTTTGAAGTCTACACAAACAAGTTTTCACCTCTCAAAGCTCGGATAGCGGCCAAAGGCTCTGGCAAGCCGCCCCTACAATGCTTCATCAAGATGCTGGTGGAAGTCGGGAGTCAAAGGGTCATTGGCTTGCATATGGTGGGAGAAGACGCTCCTGAAATTATACAGGTTGGTCTCACAGGCAGTTACTCAGCCGTAGATAGCTGTGTTTAGCACATGTGCCAGCCGGTGGGTTTTGGTCTGTGATTTGCGTTGGTTTTTCACACGGTCATAAAGTTACATCGGTTACTCAATCTCAGAATCAGCTCATTGCCAGCGGCAGCCACACTTAGTCTGCGCTTGCTGTGGATTTTACCGTCTAAGGCGGTGAAATCAGTCAGGTTGGTCTCACAGTTGGTTGCTTAGTCTCAGATTCAGTGGGATGCCAGTCGCAGCCTCCATTAGTCTCGCTTGCTGTAAATTTTACCGTCGAAGGCGGTGAATTCAATCAGGCTGGGTTCACAGTCGGTACCGTCGAAGGCGGTGAATTCAATCAGGCTGGGTTCACAGTCGGCTTTGTCTCAGATTCAGTGCGATGCCAGTAGCAGCCTCAGCTGGTTTTGCTTGCCGTAGTTCGTACCGCCTAAGACGGTGAAAGTATCTACATGTAAGCTTGGCTCTGTCCAAATGAAGAGGTCTCAACATGTGAGCCAACACCATGTTTCAGACACAAGTGGTGTTGCCAGCTGCCACTGCTCACTCTGAGCAAGGTCGTGGTTGTCAACAGTTTGTCACGCTGCATCAGAATTTGTAAACGAGTTGTTTGTGCCAGAGTTGCACTCAGCAGAGTGATTCCATTCTCACAAGCCGACAGGAGCTGCACTCGAGCAACAAACTTGCTGTGAGTGTCCTGCACTTTATCATTCTTCAGGGAAATTTGCGTCTTCTAAATCGCTAAGAGCAATCAGGGTGTCTGTCGAGGATAATGGGGGTACATTTTCTTTCTATTTACCACAAGCAACCGCATGGCACTGCAGCTTTGCCAGCGCATCTATCTTGTTGCATTGGCTCGGTTTATTTTACAAACAAGTCTGTTTCTGCTCACAGGGTTTTGCGCTGGCCATCAAAATGGGTGTGACCAAGAAACAGCTTGACAGTTTGGTGGGTATCCACCCCACGGCTGGTGAAGAAGTTCTCGGTATGAAGGGGCTAGCCAGGACTGTGAATTCACAGGATGAAAAGAGTGAGAGCAGGAAGAGTAAGGAAGGTGCTGGGCAGAAAGCCGAGAGCAGACTGTGATGTGGTCATGGGGTACGGCTGATGAGCACTATGTTCTAGCAAGATATATTTTGGCACTGAGAAGGAGTTCTGCTGCAGCTAGCAGCATGTTGGCACTGTCAGCAAACTGTAAAGCTCATCGAGCGAAAAATTGTGTGTGTGTGTGGCAACTTAGTGACTGGAGCTGAAGTCGACCTTCATGCTGTCGGTATGCTGGTTTTTACATATCAGATTCTCGCCACGTTATGCTTTTGAAAGTAACTGAGCCATGCAACGGGTGAGATGCGCTGACAAGAACTGCAGTGTAATGCATGAGGATCGGCACCCAAAGAGCTCCCTATGCTGTTCAGGACGACAAGCTCTGACGCTGACAACATCCAGACATGTCAACTGCCACTACAAGTTTTACCTACAGTACGAGTGTTACCTACAGTAAAGTGAAACACAGGGTTCGTCGGGTACAAAGCTCTTCACGCTGGAGTCGGTCACGACACATCATGACGCGCAAGACCGGCAAGAGTACATTGCAGGCATCCTAGCGACCAAGCGTAGATCAACTGAGTGATTCGGGCATGCAATGCTGTCTGCTGCTGCCGCTGTGATGGATGCAGTTTACTCACAGCACAGAGTCTCGCCTTGGAAGCGCTGCATGGACCTGCGCAGATCTAGGACTGCGGACTTGTTCAATCTTGCCTGAAATGCGACCCACAGTATGCCTTGAGGGACGCAGGCACAGTGAAATAAATATTGGCAAGAAGCGGAGGTGTAGTTTTGTGGAAAACCGCACACCTGCGTGGGCGAGGCCATCATCCTATGTCCCAGCATGACAGCGCAGCGGTGCCAGAGAGCGATGTCCGCGACTGCCCCAAACATAAGCACACCCTCTAAGTTCATTCATGCTGAGTCCAGTAGGCGGCAGCAGGCTCGATGCTGGTTCAGACTCATACCTCGTTGCGTTGACGCCCGCCTCGGAACGGAGCAGCTGCGCAGCATGCGTGCATCAGCAGGTCGGTACGGGAACAATACTGTCAATTACAAGCATAAGATTTCTTACAGCATGTATACAAATCACACAGTGTATGCAACCGGAACACAGGCCCTGCCAATGACCCAGTAAATCATTTCAATCATAGCAACCGACGCTATAGCGCCTTAGCTTTCTTCTTGAACAGCGGATAAATCAGCACCACCGCGACAGCTAACCCAGCACTTGCGCTTGAGCCGTAGATAGCAGCTATGAGCAATGGTGGCAGGCCTGGGGCCCGTGCTGCACACTTCTGAGGCGTCAAGTCAGCAATAACCTGCAAAACATGACAGCAACAGTTTTGTCACCGTTTGTAGGCAAAGGGCGCAGCAACTAGTAACCAATTAGTACTTGCCATAGACCACACATGCATGCAAGCAAAAGTCAATATCTGCTCCAATTAAATCCCTCAAATCACCCACACAGTCTCTGTTGTAGTGGCCTCTAAGGAATGGCTAATCAACCTACACAGCTTCAGAACCACAGTTCTACGACAGCCGCAGCAAAGCACAAAGTCCGCATAGCTCCGTCCATTCTGACGCAAGATAACACCATTGCCTCAAGTTGTGCGCCTGGTTCCAGCTTAGCTATTAGAATACAGATTACTCCACCCCCCTCTGGAGGCCTTTGGCCGAGCCTCCTCTGGATGACATATTCAAGATCTTCCCGACAAAACCAATATCTGCAGATGCAGCCCAGTGATCCACTAGCGAGCCGGTAATCACATAACCATTAAATCATGCAAGTATGGCAGTGTTAGAGTCACTGCTTCGCGTTCTGTTGCCTTTGCCTCTGAAATGGGGATGGGGCTGATCGCCATAGAGCGCTATGGCTGGTGGGTAGCTTATATATAAGCTTTCTGTCATGCGGCACCTTTGCAGCAGCTTTACCTTCTCACACTGTTGATAGAATGCTTTAGCCAGAGCTTCGGAGTTGCCTATGACGTCTGCTGCTCTGTGGTATTCCAAGACTGCTCCCTGAGCAACCATGACTCGCCAGGTGTTCACAACTTGAGCAAACATTTGCAGCAGCTGCTGCAGCTCGCCCTGCGACAGGATACAGCAGGTTGAAAAGCTTATCAGTTTATCTAGTTTATCTCTAGTTTATCAGTGACTTCAACTGTGAAAAATGTCTAGACAAAAGCAGTAGGACTAGTATGCCTAAAGTCTAGGGTCACAAACAAGCGAACTATTCTTGCAATTGTGCACAGCAGGACGTATGGAGACACCAGATGACATACCAATAGTTGTCTTTGAGCAAAGCACTGCCAGCACCACATTATGCATATGCAAGCCTTAGGTGGCTACTTGGTCGACAACAAGCTCGACCCACCTGCACCCTTACAAGCCTCTTGAATGTCTTGGGGTGTGGTGTGTTCTCCTGTAGCAGGGTAATACCATCGTTGACGAGGTCAACACTGCTGTCTATAGCATCAAGAATGTAACTCCTGCACACCAGGTTGACAAAACAAACACATTTCATCACAACTCCCAGCCGACACCTGATAAGGTTGTGTCTCAAGGGCACTGTGTCGTGCAGGGCATCAAAGGGCCCTCTTACACTGTCGATTGCATTGAGAATGTAGGTTCTTTACAGTACAAGCCAGTCGGGGATTAAAACAGCCAAAGGAACCAACTGCTACAACAGGCCCGTGTTTGTTGCAAATGTGTTCTGACACCTGTGCCATGAGCCACCGTCCTGTACACACATATATAAGCTATCGACCATCCACAGCTGTCTGGCCATTGGCGCAGCGCCCCATGTTAGAGGCGGCCACCAACAACGATACCCATTGTCTTGTGAAGCCGAATGTGATAGCCCTCAAGAGGCATACGCTGTCAGTCGCGTCACGGGGTGTCCCCCCCCCCCTCAGGTGTGCTGACAGCTAAGGTGCTCAGAGTCGCTAACTGCCTGTGACTCTAGTTATGCTGTGGCGCTGCCTGGTTTAAGATAAGCACACCTCTAAGCGTCTCTGCTGTAGAATTGGCCATTCAACTCAACACGGTGGGTACAGAAGCGCTGTCAATGTCTTCCTACCTCAAGTTATTCAACTTTACTGTACTGTTTGATGCTCTTGTTATATGCAGATAACATCATGTATGATTGAAAGCAGTTCAAGAAGGGTTTACTCGAAATCAATTCAATGCTCAGACAAACTGCACGCCATCTGCCTCGTATCACGTGGTGAAAGACAGATGGGAATTTTTTGGTGTGCAGTTTGCCCATGCGCTCGCAAACTACACGTCACAGGCTCAGTACTAATTAGACAGCCAGCAGGTACAGCACTGCCGCAGCTGGTAAGTGAATGCATAGCATAACTACATAGGTCAAATAAGGCCATCACAAACAACATAAACAGGACAGTAGCCAAAGGCAGGACAACAGCAGCGCATGGAAACATCAGCCTGACCATTGCACAGTCAATAGAAGCACCAACACCCCCCAAGCGCCAGGTTTGGTTTGTAAGGTTAGGAAAACTGAGCACTTCTGATTTATCAGTTCATCATTTACCCAGCTCTGCAGAGGATCAAGTTGTATCTGGCTTACGTGCCACCCAAGAAGTCCAAGACAGCGGGTGTCCACTGAAGAAAGTACAGCCATACGAATCAATGACAAAACAGCTCGACATGGCTCATTTATCTAGAGCAACAAAATGTGTATCTGGCTATACTTGCCAGCCCAAGATGTCCACGACAGCAGGTGTCCAGCAAAACTCCACAGCTGACAACCGTGACATGCAGACATGCAAGAAACCCAGCCCAAAACAACAGTTTGTAGAGGCTGGCTCACCTATGTAAAGCATCGATGTGTATCTGGCTGTATCTGCCACCCCAAGACGTCCACGACAGAGGGTGCCCTCCCACACTCCACAGCCAATCATGCTGCACTACCTTTCTGTGGGGGTTGTACCCCAAATGTGGGGGCAGCACACCGCCCAGATGCTCCAATACAGCACTGAGAGCATGTTTGAGGGGTGATAGGGGCCGCTGTAGGAGTACACCATCACACATCATGCCAGTGGGGTGTTCATCCCTGTTTTGTGAGCAGCAGCAGCAACAAGCAGCAGCCAACGCATGAGACAAAGGTCTGGCCTGCAGTACGGCAGTTGGAGCGTGTTCTGAGAAATTGGTAGGGGCTGCTGTAGAAGTACACCATCACACATCATACCAGTGGGGTGTTTGTCCCTGTTATGTGAGCAGCGGCAGCAACAACAAGGAGTTAATGCATGAGACAAAGGTGTGGCCTGCAGTACGGAAGCTGGAGCATGTTTTGATGGTTGATCGGGGCCACTATGGAGGAAACCCATCACACATCATACCAGTGGGGTGTTCATCCCTGGTTTGTGAGCAGCAGCAGCAACAAGCAGCAGCCAATGCATGAGACAAAGGTCTGGCCTGCAGTACGGCAGTTGGAGCAAGTTGTGAAGCCGCTGTAGGAGTATACCATCACACATGATGCCAGTGGGGTGTTCATCCCTGTTATGTGAGCAGCAGCAGCAGCAGCAACAAGCAGCAGCCAATGCATGAGGGAAAGGTCTGGCCTGCAGTACAGCAGTTGACGCATGTTGTGCCAGTGATAGAGGCCGCTGTAGAAGGATTCCATTTGACAAGTTACCAGTGGGGTGTTCATCCCTTTGTATGTAAGCAGCAGTGCTTAACAGCAGCATCGTACCATTGCTTGAGCGGGCGGAGGCTCCCAAAAGCCCGGTAGAATTGAGGCAGGCTTTGGGCGGCTCATCAAGGCACTGCTATCACGCAATCCAGCTAGCAAGGTAGTTTTCACCTTGTATCAACTACATCACATGAGAATGCAAAGGTTGCATGTAGGTAGATACTTTCACCATCTTACAGGCTGTACTTTCTGCGGCACACAAAACTCACTGACGGTGTGACTGTCATTGGGCTGCGTACGGCTTTGCAGCCAGTTAGTAACCCAATCATATAGGCTGATTGTGTGCTTAAAAACAGCATCCCGTCAGGTTGGACACGAGACTTTAGAAACACCTGGCACCTGAACCCCACCCAACCTGTTGAACACGTTGTTGGTGCGCATATTCACGGTGCGCAAACTCATGGTGAAAAAGCGCGAGATCCCAATCTGAACATAAACCCGAACTTGGAGACTTACTGATTCGCAGCGTTCTGTACCACGAGCACCATATCTTCCAGGGCTCTTGCGTTATAATGCTCGTCAATCAACACGGGAACGTCCCTATCAAGTTCAAAGATGAACACTGGAACTTCCAGCACCGCGTGGGGGTCGTTGCTCGCGATGCGACGCGACGAATCGTCCATGCGGAACTGCTGCTTCAATCGCAGCGCCAGCTCCCGGCTGTCCAGGTACAGCGCTTCATTCTCTGCAAACAAGTAACGGCAAAGTGCTTATCTGGAGATACAGCACTCTGAAGTGGCTGAGAAAGCGTCGCTGGCGGCGTGAAGCCGCGTACGCGGCGCACCATACAGACTGCGTACGCAGCACGCGCGTGCTGTATTGCACTAGAACCGTAGATCTGCCTGTTCCACTGCCACGGCATGTTGCCTGTGCGGGGAAATCATCATAGGCCCACTCAGCTAGCTAAGTCAAGGTCTGACCAACTGCAACCAGGAACACTGCTACCTTGAACTTTCAAAGCAAGCCAGCACAATGGAATTGAATACTGAAATCGCAGACAGCATTGTGACACTGTCCACCGGGTCTGCTACTGCATTTGGCATATGCATGGAGCTTCCTACCAATTCGCAGACTGACAGCAAAATTAGCTGAACAGACACCAACAGCTTGACGCTAATACTGCTGAAACCTCACAATAATATACATTGGTGTATAGCCGTGCACCACAGCAAGGTAGACCACAAGGTATTTGCAGTCATCCTTACAATCACAATTGCTGCTCACCTACTGGGTCCAACACAGCATGAGGCACTTGCATGAAGCTTGTCCTCAGACTGACAGCAAAGTTTGCTGAGAGTGCCGGGTCATCCAAAAGGTTCAGGCTTATGCTGCTAAAGGTGAAAGCTTGGTGGGGCATGGCTAGGCGCATCAGTTGCTGCTTGAAGGCCTCTAAATCAAAATGGACCCCTGCAATATCAATAGTAAACTTTGGCATTCCTGACAGGGACGCACACACAGAGAGAGAAGGGAACAGACGGACGGTGGGGTGTCCACTGTTATTCCTGTTCTTTACAACTCATTTGAGCCCACTTTGTAAGTTCTAACGGACTGATTACGAGAGTAGTCAGTGACCAGCAGCCTCACGCGATGACGACATGGGACTGCCGCAGCCCACCCAATTAGTGTACTAAAGTTTGCTGTATGTCAGACATTTGCTGACTATGCAAGCACCTAACACATTGTACAAATACACATAGCAGAGGGGTACTCAGAGGTCACGTCTGCTGTCACTGTCTCCCACCATTCCCCCCCACACACATATCCCTCCCTCAACACACGCTTCAATCAGTGCCCTCTCGCAAGCTCTGCACAGAGCTCATTCATTCAATCATTCCCACCTTTTTCCCTCCAAGGCCCTAGCTGCCTGCTGGTGTCGTGTATGTTGTAGATGGTGAAATGTACCTTGTGAGCGAAAGGGCTAGCTGTGTCGTGCAAATAACCCTGCATGAAAGTGAAACCCAGAAGATACGGGACTTTGGAGTCGTACGGGTGAGCCTCGACACACACACGTCCCTGTTTCAACTCACGCTAGCACTCTAGTGAAAGTGCTGCGCAGAGTTTTATTCTTTCATTCATGCAAACACAGCAGATGCAGCAGCCATAGGCAACACATTTGAGAGATAGGGGCAGAGGGCTCGTGTACTTTTTGATTCAACGTCCGATGTCAGTAAGTCTTGGGAAGTTTACGTCTTAGTATGAATGAGCCTAGATACAAGTCAAATGGCAGCCTCCAATGTGATAACGGTAGGGAATGTGAAGTCGACCCGACACACACATTACCCTCCCTCAACTTACGCTAGCGCTCCCTTGAAAGCGCTATGCGGAGCTCATTCATTCATTCATTCCAATGTGATGCGATACAGATGGCGGTGGCTCGATATGTCTCAAGACTCGACTAAGCGTGTTACATTACTGAGAAACACATCCCAAGCCCACCACTGGCGGCGGAAAACATGCGTCCTTGAACTAACAGCAAAAAGATTCCACTGAAGGACTTTATGTAAGAATCTGTGTGTTTTTTGTTCGGCCCTAGTCATACCTCAGAACCAGAGATATGCCTAAGATACGACTAAAATATGAAGTTTGATAGATGATAAGTTTCCAGGATATGTGTGCTGAGGTGCCATACCTTATGGTGCCATGTTGCTGATGCCGGTGCAATAAAATGTCTCAAGACTCAACCGAGTATGCCAACTCAATACCAGAAAAATTCGAAGCCCGCCCCAAGAACACCAGCAGCAAAACACATGTTTAGCTAACAACATGCGGCATTGCTATGAATAAAAAGGCTTCACCAAGGGACACATTCTCATGAAAAATATCTGTGTGCGGATCTGCCCATACATTATGGTGCCATGTTGCTGATGGCGGGGCGATGAAATGTTTCAAGGCTCAACTGAGTATGCCAACTCACTCACCAGAAAAATTCAAAGCCCGTCCCAAGCGCACCAGCAGCAAAACACATGTTTAGCCAACAACATGCGGCATTGAAATCAATACAATGGCTTCACCAAGGGACATTCTCATGAAAGATATCTGTGTGCTGATGTGCCCATACCTTGTGGTGCCATGTTGCTGACGGCGGTGCGATGACGTGTCTCAGTCCTCTGCTGAGTACGTTACTCAACTCGCTGAAAAACACATCCTTGGCTGCGGAGTAGGCGGCACTGGACTGCACACA
>NSMO01000235.1:17769-30415 GCA_002588565.1 Coelastrella sp. UTEX B 3026
CGGGGTGGGGGTTGTCGGAAAGTAACACCACATAAACATGCTGTTGGTGTTGTTTTTTTAACACCCCCACCAAGAAAAAAAAACCCCCCCCCCCCCCCCCCCCCCCCGCCACCCACCTCAGGCGTGTCTGTTTCCATGCCAAAAATGTTCCAATGATGGTCAGGATGAATCCTCATTTTATTGCCTGATGACTTCGAAAGCAGCTCCAAAGAATGTTTCAAGTCCAAGACTGCCTCTTGCGCCTCGGCACACACTGCTGGGGGATCAACACGGCCCATGCAGTGGATCAGTGCAAACTCCTCATAAACATTCAGCTCAGCCTGCAAGAGAAAACATGATTTGCATCAGCACTTCTCAAATGAATGACTTGGATAGGTATGACCAATGACCGCAACAGGAACTTCAAATAGTGCTTCAAGTCCAAGACTGCCTCTTGCGCCTCTGCACACATGGCTGGGGGATCTATGCGGACCATGCAGTGGATCAGTGCAAATTCCTCATAAACATTCAGCTCAGCCTGAAAGGAAAGTTACGACTTCCATCAACACCTTCAATGTATTAGTATTGCTTGATAAGTTTGAAGGCAACTCCGCAGGATGTGGCGTAGCCCATGCAGTGTATGATTGCTCACTCCTCACACACATACAGCTCAAGCTGCAAGAACCATCACGTGAGTCATGGAATCAGCACAACACTTTCGGCAGATTGCTGACTCAGTGGCTTTACAAAGTATTATTTTGGAGAGCATTTCAGGTCCAGAACTACCTCTGTGGCTCAGCGAACAGCGCTGGCAGGCCGACATGCCCAAACGAAGGATCAGTTCAAACTTGATGTCAGATCATGCCAGCAGTGCATACAGTTGGGCAATCAACGCCGTATACATAACACGAGATTGCAAACTCCTCCAACTTCTTCCAAAGCTCAAGGCTTGGCCTAAATCAGCAAGCCATGACATGAGCAAACAATGCAACATCATGTGCTAGCTCTGCTGCTGTTTTCACTTACAGGCAGCAACAAGGGGTTGGAGGCAACAACAGCCAAGAAGGGTCCGGCAGTCTGAGAAGGGTAATGCCATGGCAGCTGATGTTTGCATTGACTGACTTGGACTGCATACACAGAGGAGGCCATGTGGGAAGGGCTGTTCTGGGCAATCCACACAACACAGCAGTGCAGTATCCAATACTGCAGTCCAAAAAATGTTGGTGTCAGTCCTGGTAAGGAAACCAAATTCAAGAAACCCCAATCCAGACCCTAAACCCCAACCCTAATCACCTGCAGTGTTGCTTCCTGATGTTGTCTGTCCATCTCCCATTGTTGTTGGTCATTGAGGCCTTGCTGTAAGGGATTGCCATCAGGGTCCAATTGACCAACCTGAAGAAAACACGTCAAGCACGCTGTTAATGGCTAGAAGCTAACCAACAGACGAAGCATTGCAAGCAGAAAGTGCAGCAGCGTGCAGAGCTCTCTATGTCTAGCAGGCAGACAACTCCATAAAGATTGAGGCTCATGATTCATTTTGTGCAGGACACTCTTTTAGCTGGTCGCAAGGTTAGAAGTGAGCACTGCAGCAGCTGCTGATTTGCTCTCGGACCAGGCTGTAGCGTTACCAGGTGTGGAGGGAGTGGGGGGGGGGACAGGGGCAGAGGAGAGGGGTAGGAGGGGAGGGGGGAGAGGGGGCAAGAGGGTGGGGGAAACAGGGAGGACAGGGGGGAAGGGAGGGGGGGGGGTAGATCCTCACCTGGGGGAACCGGGAGCGGGGGAGAGGAGGCAGAGGGTAATGATGATCCTCACCTGATCAGGAGGTACCTCTCCTGGAGCTCTTCCATGCACCAGGTGCGCCGATGCTTGAGCCTGCGGACGGGAACAAAAACAACAAAATGGCTTGACGGCCAGGTTGCCTACAACAGTGAAAGGACCGACCACAAGGTTCAAACCAGGACCGACCACAAGGTTCAAACCATAGATTCTAACCGGTTTGATTTATACTGTCCATGCTGGGTTTGAAGCGAGGAGTTCAGCCTCAAAACGGTTCAACTCAGGCAGTGCAAGGCCTACTTGCAGTCAGACGGCATGATTGAGCGTGTTGTTGCAGCCAGAATCTCACAAAGACAAATCCTGGCAAGCCAGCCTACATGAGATAGCCTCGTATGCAATAAAAAACACACGCAGTTGGAGTCTGTACGAGGACCGCTGACAGTATATCTGACACTTACCGCCATAGCCCGGGCATGTTGCTGCTGATTGGCCACTTGAGCTAGTCTTTGGTTCCTCATGCTTGACAGTTTGTCTTTCAGCTCGGTCTCTTGCGGCTCATTGCCCTTCGCTAGACGTTTTGCTGCAGACACAACAACAAGCACGGAAGCCCGGACAAATTGGGAGGCTAGAACACCTGACTTGCAATGGCCTGTTAGTGTGATATGGATTTGCTTGCATGTACGCGTTGCATCAAGCAACCCTAAGCGCAAAGCGCTCAAAACAGGTTGCTTGCTTCAACAATAAAGTGGGCCAGTCTGTTGTTGAGACACTGAGATGTTTGCACTAGCAACAGCCAGTGCTGCCGCACTTGGAGGCAGAAACTGTAGCTAGAGCAGGACCTCAATCGCCGCTCAATCAGGCCCATGACAGAACATGCGTTCAACTTTGCCTGCTCTCTTTTCTCTGCTGTTCCAGCAGCATAGCCCTTATCAGGCAGCGTTGTGTAGATCACAGCACCCTCACCCTCCAAAGCAGAACCCCATTCACTATGTTGTAGGACATCCATGAAACGGGTCTCATTTGTTCCACTGACTACTACAAGGTAGGGCAAGGTTGTCACCTGGATAACATGATACCTGCTCTTTTCTCCTCTGCTTTTCGAAAAGCGTATGCACATCAGGCACTGTTGTGAGAATGGCGACACTCGGTGTCGCTGACACAAGACCCCATGTCAGATGCCTCAGCATAAAGCATGAGAGAGAATGAATGGATGAATGAATGAGCTCCGCATAGCGCCTTCAAGAGAGCGCTAGCGTAAGTTGACGGAAGGTAATGTGTGTGTTGGGTCGACTTCACATTCCCTACTGTCCGCTCTCGTCCCGAAGGGGCGAGAGGGCTGGTCCCTGGGGGACCGAGGTAGTGTGATCATTTGTTCTTCAAGGTTGTTCAATGTGCTGGGATATGAGAGAGAAAGACCAGATACAATAGATACCTCACCATCTAGAATCACCCATACTCTCCACACCCGATAGGAGACCAATCAACACCAACCAAGGATAAGACCAGATGAAACTCAATTGAGCAATTGTGCATTACATTCGTGTTACCCCAGGGGGAAAAGCAAGGCAGCACCCATGCACTTTACCTGCTTTCTTTTCTTCTGCTGCTCCAAACGCGTAGCCCACATCCGGAAGCGTGGTGTGAATGACAACACCCTCACCACCTAGAGCAGGCCCCCAATCAGTTCTCCTAGCGGTGAGGTCGACCAGCATCCATCTGGCCTGTGATACCCACAGTGGTGTAGGGCAGTCTTCCAATGGGTGTGTAGCCCTAAAGCGAGGGTTGTGTACTGCATATGGTGTTGGAGAAACAGAAAGCAGTAGAGGTTCAGTTACCACTAATGAGGTTATGACACAATTGACACAGCCTTTTACTCAAGCGTTTGAAACAACACCTGTCGTTATGCAGCAGGCGCCTAAACATTTGTTCTAGCGGTGAGGTCGACCAGCATCCGTCTGGTTTGAGAGACCCACAGGGGTGTGGGGCAGTCTTCCAATGGGTGTGTAGCCCTAAAGCGAGGGTTGTGTACTGCGAATTGTGTTAGATCGCGAAGATCGCGAAGATAAGCAGATTCATTTATTGTTTCCACATGCAGGTAGCAGCGGGAATTTCCCGCGTTGTACACTTCACATTGCCGAACAGCCAGCACACCATGCTGAGCTATTGATGGCAACAGAGCAATCAAGCGTGCAATTGGCAGTCTGCAGCACATTCCTTGCCAAAGACACGCATTGTTAGACAATGCTTAACACCATCTGCACCAGAATATAGAACAGAAGAGACTTGTATGATTACGTCGTGTATTCAGCACTTACTGTGCTCTGGTGGAAGCTTGATGCTGGCTGCAATGAGCTGTGCAAGGTCCGAGTTGTGCCCGTTCTTCTGTAACAGAGTGGCAGCACGTGCTAAAGCAGCTCCTCCCTTTGTCTTAGGACCTAGGTACTTCATAACCCTGCAAATCCAGCACACAACTTGGCCGTGATCAGAAAGCAAGGCTTGCTGTATCGATGCAAGGCCTGCGGGTGTCCTGTGGTGGGCCCAAGAGTAGACGCATGTACCAGAGGAGCTCCTGGATACTTTGGTGTTTTAACACCCTGGAGGTTTAGCACGCACGGTTGCATGCTGCTCGACAATCATGGTCGAAATGTGGAAATCTGTATGGCTAGTATATGTGCTACATATGTGCATGGCATGCATGGGCTCCTTGACAACTCGGAAGGCCGCCCCACAACAGAGTACTATATATATGTACCAGCACAACCTGCAGTATTCAAAAGGCCTCTTCAGACAAGAAATTTTTCCAGGTACTGGCGTGTGTAAAAGCGTTTTTTTGCCAGCGCGCAAGCGCTGGCTATTTGCTCCCTCTTGTGCCACTGCATCAGCAGCATAAGATGTCCTGCATCAGGCCCTGGTGACCCGTCTTTACAGCCACACGACGAGCAACTGGTGAGGACACATAAACATGCCAGAGAAAACACTAAGTACATGCTAGCAATGTCTCCTAGAAAGGCATGCAGTGGTACTTTGCAATGCTTCTTCTTTGTCTGGGAGTGCATCCTACCCCCTCGGCTGGAATCAGCTGCTGGCGCCATCTTTTGGCGCGCAGTATGCTACCTACTATTTGGCATGCGATATGTAATGTAAAATAATAAGGATGTACATGCGCAGGTACAATGAACGCCAGCGCACGCAGGGAGGCAGCTCTTTTAGCGGCCTCGAGCCTGTTTCTCAGCAGTTCATAACGAGCACGGAACGCGGCGTTCCGTGCTCGTTACGAACTGCTGAGAAGCAGGCTCGAGGCCGCTAAAAGAGCTGACAGCGCCCTCATCAGGCGCCTGGCTATCCAATATGAGTCCCTGAAAACAGCCCTCGACCGCTCAGCTGTCAGGGACAACATTGTGCTAGCTGTCAGGGACAACGCTGTGCTGCTGGCACTGGATGCCCAAGTGCTGGCCCTTGTTGCGATGAAGGGTCGACGTCGGCAGGCAGCTTACGCTGCACTGAAAGGCCATGCCAGCAACGATGACTAAAACAACTAGAGCTGATGCTACAGGGTACCCTGTATGATGCTGCGCAGCAATACCGCCATGACACTAGCAGGCCGCAGCTGCATGGTACGGTACCCTGCATTATATATGCATTATATATAGTACCGGTACTAGCATGCGATGGTGGTAGCTGAATAGCTGAGGGGTCAGCAGAACATATGTTGCAGCAGTGGGCGCAGCGCGAATTGGTAGGCACTTGCAGCTGTCGTCAGCACGGTCATGTGGTCTGTGAAGGCCCCAATAAGACTCACTCAGGCCACTTGAGCATTAACAGAAGTAAAAACTTCATGAAACTTTGTGAATACTGAAATGCAAGCATGAATCACAGGTAGAAGCAAGCAGCATTGTAGATGCATGCTGCATGCAGAATCAGTTACAATGCTGCTGATACCAGCATCGGTGATCGTAACACAAGCCCACACCACTTATGCCACCGGTAATCATCGACTCTGCCGCTGGCTACATGCGGTAGCAACAATGTATGCCAGCAGCTGTCACTTGGTAAATGAGGAAGGCATCGTACTTGGACTGAGACACTGTTTCTTACTATTGGACCACGGTGGTCCGATCTGGAATGCCACAGTCGAAGGATGTTGTGCGCACTCACTGCAACTGGGCATATGGAAGCGATCTTGGTCTGTCATAGGATAATGACCAGGGCCCATCATGATGATCCGACAGTATTTCTGCAAACTTAAATCAGCTCCAAATCACAACCACATCAATCTCTTACATCCACATCACTCACAATGGGCCATCAACCCACATACACTCTCTCACAACACAACGGGCCATAAACCATTATAGTACTTGCCTGCATGCCATGGTGATCTTGTACATTGCAGCGGGCCCACACCAAACACAACATTGAAGGTGCATTGACTGCAGAGCTTGATTCCAGCACTTGTAGACACCGTGTGTAGCGGCACTGCAGTACTTAGTCCCTCAACCGCTTAGCTGCACTCTTTGGTTGCAGTCCCTTCATCTCACCGCTAGTAAACACCTTCTCACCAGTCCTCTGCGGGCACTTCGCCAAGTGTTTGCTGACCGGTGTCCTCATCAGCTTACCCTGCTTGATGGGGTTGGCCTGCAGATCGGGGACATGCTTTGGATCTGGCATCTGCAACGGCACTTTGCAGTGGCTGCATTGGCTTATCTTCCTACCGCTAAGCAGCTGCTTGGGATAGCCTGCAGGAAATCTGACGCCGCCAATGGTGGTCTCTGACCTAAGGCTGCTGCTGCCGAGTCGCAGCAGCAACATCAACAACAAGAGGCTCCGCAGCAACAGCAGCAGCAGCAGCAGCTAAGGCTGCTGGTGGTGGTATCGGTTGAGCCTGACCGTGGGTCCCTGCTAGGTCGGCTGTATCTCCTACACCCCCTTCAAATGCACCCTGGGCCAACCAGTTGGCTGAACTGCCCTTGTTGCAGCTAAATCTTGCAGCAGCAGCAGCAGTGGCACGCTTACTGCTTGGAGCACCTGATGCTGTAGTGATACCTGTGCCAGCAGTGGGAGAACCTCCTGCCTCACAAACTGCTGGTGCTGCTGAGTTGACTGCATGTGTTCCAGTTGGTGATAGCTCCAGGTTGCCAGCTGCAGCACCCTGAGCAGGCTGCTGCTATTGCTGCTGTCTGGTTAGCGCCTTCAACGGGGAGCCTATCACACTTGCACTAGCCTTGAGCAGAGAAGTGCCCCAAGACCTCAAACCCCTGTTGCTCCCTGCTGCTGCAGCAGCTTCTGCTGCTCCTTCTAGCGCGCCCCTAGCTTCGGTGTATGATGCTGAGCTGCGCGCCCTAACGTCTTAGGCTGTTTTGACTATGTATCCGTTCATGTCTCGCTTGTCAGCGTCCTGAGCTGTCGCTGCTTGCTGTCCTATTTGAACTGGTTGCCATTCAGAATTGAGACCAACGTCGCACTCAGCCTCTACCAGGTCGTTGCTATCCCGTTCCATCCAGGCAAGCGGGCAGAGGCGTGCTATCAGCGCAGCGAGGTGGCCTCGTGCAGTCCAGCTGCCTTGTTGAGCTGGGCTGGCGTGCGTCGCACCGATGGGCAAAGGAGCGCTCGAACGAGTGTTAAGTGTACTATGAGTATTATGATTGCGCGCAGCGATGGGCCTGGGGCTTCACTTCGCAATCGCAAAAATGGACCCGCAGGAGAGGAATAGACCCGGTCACACAAGGAAAAGTATTGTGCCTCTGCCACCCGGCAGCGAACAAGACCATAGGCAGGCATATTCAAACCAGGTTCGGTGAATTCCAAGCCGATAATAAGACATTCTGACGTGAAAAACAGTGTCATGCTTGGTGTACTGACCTTCTATTGAAGTCTTCTAGCTCTACCAAGTACTCGGTCGCTGCTTTTGCCCAGGATGATGAAGTAGACTGCAGGTCGCTAACCTGCAGGGGCATACAGCATGATGTATAATACATCATTAACATCATTAAACACGCATTTTCAGTAGTTTTGCGTAACAACCAGTGTAAAGCAATCCTTTGATTTGGGGAGTTCCTTCACAACCCAACCACAAAGAGATCTGCATGCCCGCAGGATACAAGCATGATGTATGAGACGTAGTGGATAGAAACAGAACAGTCCATGGCGAGCGATGGAGGCCCTATGACTGTTAAACAGTGATAGTGTCCGGCTGCCATCACTGAGACTATCATTGTCAACAGATGCATCCCTTTCAACAGACTGCAGTTGGACAGTCAGCCGCGCTTAGAGGCAAAGACAAAGCATCAGACACCAGTGCTGCATTGATGTTTGCATAGTGGCACTGCCATGTAGTCTGCAGCCCACGCTGGCAATATGTTGAAGGGGAGGAGAGGAAACACACGCAAGGCAGGTATGCGTGTACAACATAGCGCAAGATACAGTGCCAGCCAAGTGGCAAACCAGGGACCCAATCAGGTGGCCCTGCTAACAGCCCGGCAACGTGAAAAGATGCCGCATAGCCTAGCTGAGACCCTCAAAGTGCAATTCAATGTAAGCTGCAGCCACCAACCTTGTATTTTTTGATACTTGTAGGCCAAGCAGCGTTGTGATGCCAACCTCCGTATAGTGGTGGTTCAGGTGGTGAACCCCAGGCAGCACCTGAATGACCAGCTTGTAGCTCTGGTAAGTAACCCTGCACAAATACATTGCAACAGAGACTGAGTGTTGGAATGAGTTCCATCTGGCCTTATCCTTTGTTGTTTTCTACTGAGTTCCTGTTGGGTGTGGAGAATACCATTCTAGGTGGTGAGGTGTCCATGGTACAATCTCTCTCTCACATTGCCAACATACATTGTGTATGTAAACTTGTGTGTTGGCTCGTCTTTGCAACGCCGATCCAGATAGCAACACAGCAGCAAAATACATATCGCGGTTGTGATATAGTTGGACGAGAACTTGGGTGTGCGTGTCCAGCTGCAGGTGCTGGGCATGAATCTTCACCATGAGATTCACAGCACAGCAGCACTGCACAACAGAAGGAACCAACGTCACCTAGCTTTGAGGCTGCCCCAACTGCTCAGTGAACTTGAACTTAATGCTTGTTGGACGTCGTCTGGCTGTGCAGGATAATCGCCGCAAATTTGGCAAGCCAATACAAACTGTTTCTGCTCCTTATGAACACTACAACCGTTGTCTTTGAAAGACCTACAGTACCGAAGTCACCACGTAGGCGCCCCACCTGCTGGCTCAAAAGCTTCAACTCGTGCTCACTAAACCCTATCCGGTAAGCATAAGATGGCAGGGATGGTGACCACTTGGGGTTCATCACCAACATGGTGTAGCCGCGGTCAAGGCCTAGGCCGGTGATGAAGCTGTCTACGAAGGGCTCAAGCTTCAATGCATCAACCTGGTTTGCAGCAGGATTTTGTGACAGAGGTAAGTATCACAGAAGAGAAAACCTTGGGACTGTCAACTGTTAAAGGATAGACTGCAGCTTTAGTTGAGGACTCGGGGGGGGGGGGGGGGGGGGGTATTACCCTGTCACGAAGGGCTCAAGCTTCAATGCATCAACCTGGTTCGCAGCAGGATTTAGACAGAGGTAATTATCACAGAAGAGAAAACCTTGGGATTGTCAACTGGTGAAGGATGGAATCTAGCTTTGATCGGGGACTTTGGGGGGGGGGGGGGGTGATATGAAGCTGTTTACGAAGGGTTCAAGCTTCAATGCATCAACCTGGTTTTCAGCAGGACAGAGACAGAGACACTTGACACAGGAGAGAGAGAGAAAGTAGGCATTGTCATATGTTCAAGGATGGGCTCCAACTTTAGCCAAGGACTAGGGCTGTAATGCAGCTGTCGACAGAGAAACTCATGTCAGAGAAAGAAAGTTGGGATTGTCATCTGTTCAAAGAACAGCTCATGCTTTGGTCGCAATTCAGGCGGTGTTGTAACTGTCTATGAGGGGCTGGAGCTTCAATGCGTCAGCCTGGGGCGCAGCAGGATGGAGACAGAGGTACTTGACAAAGGTGCGGTAATTGCCAACTGTTAAGGGATGAAATCGAGCTTTGGTCGCGGACTAGGCAGTAATGAAACTGTTTATGAGGGGAAACTGTCTCGTAAAACCTCCATGTCCAAGGCACCAACCTGCCTGGCATATCTGTTCAAATCCACAAAATAAGCCTTCCAATCCAATGCTTCTCTACAACGCACCTGCTGGTCACCCTCTTCATAGTCAGGATCAACGGGCCGTGTGAACGCCGCGATCGCTCGTTCAAAGGTTGCCAACACTTCGCCACCTTGTATCACTGCCACGTTGCAGCTCACGTTCAAATGCACAAAGCTGGGCAGAGGGGAGGGCGGCAATGTCACTTCAGCTGTGCCTGCACAATGACCTGCAGTGTAGTTAACAAAACATTGACATGGTGGGGCATGACCTGTAGCGGAAAGCAACTGGTTATGTCTCAGCCACGAAGCATGTAGTCATTGAGGTTGAGATTGTGGTACCATTCTGAGAGCAAGGTTCCTCCACTACAACTGCAGCTCACATCAAAGCCTCTCTTTGTAGGCTGAGGCAGTGCAGTGTGAAGATGCAGCTGCAAAGTAGATGTGACATATAACGGAGTGCAGCAACGTATGAAATGGGCCATTGATATGCTGTCTCATTGCACATGACATCTCCACCTAGTACGACCACCCACACTTGCAAACTGCATGATAGGGTTTTGCTATTCGCAACACCAGTTTAACCCTGGACCCTGATCAAACCCCACTCCCCAACATGTGTATACCTTGACAAACAAAGTGAAGCGTATCCAGCACAAAAACATACACTGTTCCTCACGTTTCTCACCGTCCAATGAGCAAGACAGCTCCGACAGGGCCACCCGTGTGTGTGGCAACACATGGTCGATATGACTGAACCATGACGTTAACTCGTCCGCTGTCACATCCACCTTGGCGTTGCCGTCCCCTTGAAACCCAATGAAAACCAGGTTCAGAGGCACGCTCATATGCAACGCATCGATAGGGTGCAGGCCCAGATAGTGTGCCAAGTTTGGACTATTGAGATATTGCTGCGGCAACAAAAAGGCAGCAGTCGGGCAGCAGCCAAGAAACATCTAGTTGGCAATACCGCTTTGGTGGTTTGGTAGCTTGAATGTAAGTGAGTAGCAACAGCGGGCAGTTGGTAACATCTGATAAACACCAAGTACAAAGGCATGCTCATGTGCAAGGCATCGATAGGATGTAGGTCCAAATAATGTGCCAGATTTGGACTCTTGAGGAACTGTTGCGGCAATGGAAAGGTCCGGCAATTGGGCAGCAGCCAAGAGGAATCTAGTTGGCATTATCACTATGGTGGTTCGGTAGCTTGATTGTAACTTGCTAGTGATCGTGGGCACTTGGTAAACCTGATGAACATCTGGTTTTGGTTTGGAGGGACGCCCATGTGCGAGGTATCTATGGTGTGGAGTCTCAAGTTGTGTGCAAGACTGGGACTCTTCCAACATTGCTGCAATGATGGAGCATGCAAGACCGCAGTGCTGCAGTTCAACTACAGCCGACAGCCACAGTTCCTTTGATCGTCTATCACAGCATCAGCGTACTAAATCACTCAGGCACATACTGAGCTATCTGTCAGTGCTCGGCTCAAAGGGCTGAGGGCATTGCTATTTGCTGGGAGTGCCATGGCGGATCAGCTAGATGCCACCAGCTGCGGCAGCCGCTGCTGCTGGGACCGGCCAATATAGCTGCTGCTGCTGCTGCTGGGATTGGCTGAGGAAGCAGCTGCTGCTGTGATTGGCTGCTGCGGCCTCGCTGGGAGGGCAAACGTACAGCTGCTGCTGCTGCTGGGACTGGCTGATGTAGCTGCTGCTATTGCTGCTGCAGAGATGGGCCAATGGGCCAATGTACAGCTGCTGCTGGTGCTGGTGGGATTGGCCAACATACAGCTGCTGCTACTGCTACTGCTGGCGCTGGTGGGAGTGGCCAACGTACGCTGGTGGTCAGCTGCTGTTTTCAGACACTTGCTGAGTTTTATTGTTGTCCAATGAGACTACTCCTTGCCAGCTAATGCCACAAGTGACATGCAGTGATATCACAGGAGTGTGTGAGCTGAATCAGCCAGGAGATCAGCTGGTGACAAGCTGGTGCTGCTGAGGCATGTTGTAGGACCCACCAGCCGCTGGTGCTGTATACATAAATAAGCTACCCACCAGCCATAGCTCAACGGCCATCAACCTCAAGCCCCATTTCACCATTTCAAAGGCAATACAGGCTGGTGTTTACAACAGGCTGGTCGAAGTGCGTCAGTCGTCAGTGCTGCTAGTGTTGAAGCACGACTGCTTTTGAGCTCTGTGCCTCATGCCTCAGCTGACTGTCGTATTGTGGCGATTGCTTGAGCTGACTTGCTACTGCCATTGCCGTGTGTGTTGCAAGCAGTGCTCCTGTAGCTGTCGAAGCTGCCTGCCGGTATCTGCCTGGTATAGAGAAGTTGGCCAAGACATCTGGTCTCCGCTAAGGTTTTAACCGATTGGCTGACCTGGCGCTGCTGACCTGGCACTGCTGACCGGCACTGCTGGCCCTACACTGCCTACCTCCTCGATGCTCAAGTCCCGCAAATGCAGGCTTTGGATTCGTGTGAGCTCGTCATTGTCCCATGATAATGCATCCTCCCCCTGCAGACATACCGAAACGCTTGCAGCGTTGTCACACTGGCTGGCTTCAATCAGTCATTGCAGAGCACACAGTTTGGTGATAAGCAGCCTGGTCGCCAGGTGGTTTGACTTTGCAGTTCGGTAACCTAGCGGCGATATAGCAGGTAGCTCAGATGCTGTAGCAGCATTAGCACCAGAGCAACCCAGACTGATGGTGCTGCAGTAGCAATGCTGGCCACGGCTGGGCGCATACGGGG
>NSMO01000236.1:0-18671 GCA_002588565.1 Coelastrella sp. UTEX B 3026
AACAAGTTGGAGAAGGCCAAGGATGCAGCAGCAAAGGGATATGAGAAGGCCAAAGACCTAGTGCAGGAGACTGCTGCCAAAGCTTCTGCTCAAGCCAAAGCTGACGTTGCTGCTGCCAAGAAGAGGGCAGAATTCCTGTCCAACCTGTCAAAGAAAAAGCAGTCCCTGTGATGCTAGATCAAAGCCTTCGTCACTCTGAAAGCACCTCAACAGGCTATCATTTTGAACGGCGCTGAGAATGTGCCAGCAATCTTGTGTTGAGTGTTGCTGAGTTCTGTGTGCTGTGTTTGATGTGTCATGCGGAATAAGGACTGTTGTTGAATATGAGATGCTGGTACGCAGCGCTGCTAGCAGAGTAGGGTGTGCTCAGCAGGCACCAGCGTGGTTGTTACTCGCAACGTGACAGAGAGCTCGGCTGGGAGCAAGGATACAGTGCTGACAAACACGCCGCTGCAGCTGACCTGGAAAGCACAACTGGGGGTAGAGGGCATCAATTACCAAACTTAGCATGATAGTTGGTTTCAGCATGTTGCGTTAGTTCAGCTGAAGAAGCTGCTGTGCAAACAGATGTATATGAATTTGTGTGTGCAGCAGCACATGCACACTATCTTGAAAGCACTATCGCTTGTGAGAGGCACACAGCAATGCTGCATGCAAGTATCAGCAGCCCTGACATACAACACAGTAACCGTTACTGTGTTCAATAGTATGCTGCTCAAAATTGAGCAGCATATGAGTTTGTAGCCACGGTGTAGACGTGTTGTAGGCGCTTTGTAGCCTGCACAGACGGTCTACACAAGTTTCCTGTTGCATGAGCTAAACTTCACAAGATTCTTCAATGTTGCAATGTCTACATTTAGGTCTCTGTACAGACATGTGGCTTGGTTGCAAAAATGAGCTACAACACGGCAACAACGTGTTAACACCGCTACAAACCACTTACAAACCTTCTACAAAAGTAGTCATTTGTAGAGTCCTTGTAGACAGCTGCGACTGTGGCAGTGACTGCTTGCACTGCACAGCCTGAGCGACCGACATTCGGCAGGCTGCACACTGTACATCATGTACAGTGTGCAGCCTGTACCAACAGTGTTGGCCATGGCTCATGCTGAAGCAAGTCTAGAGCTGACTGGGTGAGGAGTCGGCTGCTTGACTGCCCCTCTTGGGACATATCTGCCTTTTGGGGACAGCTGTGGTCAGAAAGGAACTTGCGGTCAAGCTTCTGCACAGCGAACATGACACACGTGGCACATGATCTGATCCGGGTGGATATAGCAACACCGCTAGAGGCTGCTGCGCGAGGGGCAGCTTGTAGGGGTGGGTGTGCATGCGCAGATTACAAACCAGCTTGCTTTGATTCTGTCTCTCTTATTGTGAAAGCACACAATGAAACGGCCCGGCACTGTACAGCTGTGGCAGCCCGGGTACGCGACGGTTGCGTACTAATGGCCCAATCTCATCCTAAGTGGCTGGGGGCGCCACCAATATTTCGGTCACGTCACACTGATGGATCATTGTTGGTCAAGCCCGACAACTTGAAATGGCTCAAACGGTGCGACCGGTATGCAGAAGGGCATGCAAGGGTTGAGCAAGAAACATCAACCGTGTGTGGGAATCCCCGCTGACGGAGCACAAAACCACTTAAAAGCCCAAACGTACATTGTACCGGCTATGCACAACAGGCCAAAGCAGCGCAAAGGGTGAACGTATCATGGCTTGAGGCATTGCAGATACCCCAGGCGCTACTGCAGCTGCACCAGTAGCAGCAATCTGACACAGACATAGAGACCTGCGTGTGTGGCTAACATCAGTACTGTACTGCAAAAACCAGCACAGCAACAACATGCATGCACATTTGTGGCCTCAGCTGCAGAGACATCATACAATTGCCCTGGCAGGAACCGGGCGATATCTCGAGGAGGGAGAACCAGTGCGAGTCACATGAGCCAAGTCACTACACAAGGATTACCAAAAGCACACCACGCAAGGATAAACAAAAGCAGGAAGGTCCTCTTGATGTTATCCAGCATCCTCCATGTGAATGAATGAATGAGCTCCGCGTAGCGCTTTCAAGAGAGCGCTAGCGTAAGTTGAGGGAGGGTACTGTGTGTGTCGGGGCGACTCCACAATCCCTACCGTTCATCCTCCATGTTACCCTATGCACTACATGTTTTAAATCTTTACCAAATCCCAGCACAACAGTATCACAACCATATGCAGGCAGCTTGCTGCTACAAGCTGTTAGCTGTGAAAGCACAGCATGCATGCAGATGCAGAAAACATCTCTGCATACGACGCCACTGAGTGTGCAGCACGTTGAGCATTGCAGTCCTAGGCTGGCACTGTGGGTGGGAGTTGCAGCGGAAAATTCAAGGAACCCCCCGAGTGTGTTGCCGAGACAGTGATAATGACTTCAGATTCGCAGGTACATCTAAACATGTCATATCTTGTACCATACATGTCACATACAACAACGACCTGTTGCTAGCTAACCATGCCACGTGCATGGCACATCCTTCAAGTTCGATGTTATCATTTGAAGAATATCAGCCTTCAAGAGTTCAGCCTTCAAGCAAAGGCGGGTGTGACACATCCCCCGATAGATGCGTCATCTACTAGTAGCATGCTATCAAACATGCATTAAAGCGATCTGGAATGCTGAAGGTACTGTCTCCACCACACATTCCAGGAAAGTCTGAGTCATTCGATTGACAGCAGAAAAATTCGCAGAAATTCTCAAAGCCGTTTGTAAAATCCGACAACATGATAAGCACATGAAAGAAAGCTGGGATGTTCAACACATCGGTTGTGCACAGGATACGGGCCCATGTGGGTCATTGCAATTTCGGCAAAACGGATGACAAGTGTTCATGCTGTGTCTGTCGGTGATATGCTATTAGCATAAACATGCCCAATGGGTTCATGATGCCGGTTGTCCTTTCAGCCCCCTCGCCCCCAAATGCCTAGCTGGCCACGTACGCGCCTACTCTTGTGCTCCAGCATCCGGCACCCCTGCTGCAGCAGCAGCTGCTGCATTGCTGTCCTGCGCCTGCTGTATCCGCCGCCCATCAGCCAAGCTCTCAACACCTGGTACGGCATCTGTTGCAGAATTGCCGCCTGATGTGTTTTGCCCAGAGTGATGCTCTACGTCAAATAGCTGGCCGCTGTTTCTGACGTCACTCGTGGCTCGCCTGCTGCCTGATCTGCGGTAGGATGGTTCCACCGGCCACGGGGTGTCGCTGCCCAGTGCTGGCAATGTAGTCAAGCCTTGTGACACCAGGGAACCAGTCCTGTCAACACTAGCTGGGAACAGATACCTGCAAGCACAGTGAATTGAATTTCTCTCTGCTTCCATAACAATTACCAGGGCAGGGAAGTATGATAGGGTTGTGATGAGGTAGAACATAAACCCCAGATATAGCACACCACCAGGACCCCTTCGAACTGCCAGGTATGTCCACTGGCCACATGGTGCACCACACATTCAGCACAACTCACCCGCCAGGGTTAGCAGCAAAGAGTCCAGTTCCAGATCCCGGTATAAAGGCTGAAGGTCGCCTCAGATCTGCAGGACTCCGGCGCGCTAAACTGAAGCTGCTGCGCGCTAATGAAGCTGACGGGACACTACTTCTGCCTAAGCCCTGGCTGCGCCTAGCTAAACCTACACTCCTTCTAGCCAATGATGAATCTGATGTTGAGCCACTGTAATGCTGGCCAGTGGGCGTGCTGACGGCCAACGCGACAACAGCATCTGCAGCTGCAGCAGCTGCTGCGGCTGCCGCAGCTGTTGCTGCTGACTCAACCATTCCTTCATCAAGCAATGCGAAGGTTGTTGACATTCTATGCTGCTCCAGTTGCTGCTGACTCTGCTGCCACTGCTGTTGCTGCTGCTGATTGCGGTCAAGCTGCAGTGAATGTCGTATCCTTGCGGCAGTCCTTGCTGCCACTGACACGGGAGCGCCCCCTTCTGATGTGCCGTTTCTGCTGTTGAAGGTAGACTCTACTGCGTCTCCAAAAGTATGGGCATCGCTCAAGACACGTCCGAGTGTCGGCCGAGGCCCAATCAGTCCATGTCCTGCAGCTAGGCTAACATTACCATCCGCCCTCTGACTGGACATCCGTGTTTGCCTGGGGCTGCTGCTGGCTAGAAGGTTGTTCTGCAGAGCATGCCACTCCTGCAAGCCACCGCCCCTGTCAAGCCCGGGCCTATCAGGCTGACTGTCAGCTGCATCTGGTGCTGCTTGGGGCTGGTTGTCAGCCTTGGCCACCTGCTGTACAGTCTGCTGTACCGGGGCCGCTACTGCAGCTGAAGGCTCTGGGCTAGCCTGTGGCTTGCTGAAACTCATCGAGTAGCTGCCCCTGCTTGCTGCATTCTGCTGATAAGCTGACTTTACGGCGTTCCACATGGCCAAGGGGCTTGAAGTAGCAGCCAAAGAAGGTGGGATGGGCTCCCTAGCAGCAGAAGCATCGCGAACTGCAGACACAGCAGGACCTCAGGAGGGTCAGCAAGTACAAATATAAATACTTGCTGGCACACTGAAAGGCAATCAGCAACTGGATATCACCTCGCTCACAGCGTTTGATGCTTACAAACAGCTAGGGTGGTATGTGACTGCGGTGCTTAATGTCAAGGAAGGTGCCTGTCAGCTGGTAGTTAGAAACAGACTGCCAGGTCATCAAAAGCGTGTCTCCTGTCTCAACCCACCCATGGACTCGAACTCTTCTGCCAGCTCAGGCCACTGCTGCAGCACTTCCTCCAGGTCCCCTCTGCTCAAGCTATACAACTCACAGTAAGTGGTGGCGATGACCGTAGCTGTCCGGGCCTCACCCAGCAGGCATGAGTACTCCCCAAAGTACTCTCCTGGCCGCAGGTAACCTATGCGCCTGCAGGAACACACGCGGCAGCCAGTAGCTGATGCCAAACAGCACGTTGAGCAGATGTTAGCACCCTGCAGTGCTGGCTGGTCAGACTGTAACTGCCTTTAAAGATGTCTGCGGCTATCAGCAATGGTTCTCACAACAGGTAATTCCTGACTGCACAAAGTGCTAGAACGCCACCTGGTGCCCAATGCCAGTTTGCTGCCTTAACACTGAAAGCTCCTCAACGGCTGTGAGTGCTGCACGGAACACAGCTAGCTCTGACAGGCTGCGCTTATTGCCCTCGGCGTGTGTTGACTGGGCCGCAGTTCTGTTAGGTGCATATTGAAATTGCTGTCTTCATTGGCTCACCGGTATCTCCTGCTGCTGAGCTCGTCCACATAGGTGTATTTCTCGTATATCTTCTTGTTGTGTAAGGGTAGCTGGTATGGCTCTTCCAAGGACACACTGCCGGGTCTGGCGCCTTCCCTGCTAGCAGATGCTGTCTCATACCCGCTGCTAAGCCCTGCTGTACTGCTTTTGTGCCCCTTATTGCTAGAGTCTTGCAGCTGCTCTACCTCTCCATCATATAGCCCACACGGCCTGCTAAGGTCTTCGGTAGCACTGCTGCCGCTGACTTTTGCCAGTATTCGGCCCAAACGGCTACGCCGCGCTATGCGGGCTGCGGAGTACAACGCCGTCGACAGCCTGCCGAGGCTGCTGCTCGTTGTTAGAGTACTCGTTCTGCTGTCCCTATCTGTCTGCTGTGTTGTCTTGCAAGATACTGCTGGCCCTGACGGCCTTCTGCTGTGTGTTGCCGCTGAGTCTTGACGATCGTCGTCATTGTCATTCTTGACGCTGCTGCGCAGATACAAGGCCTTGGCGAGCGGCGAACCCCGCTCGTCTTCATATATCCTAGCTTCCAGAATGCCTTCACCTATGAAGTACATCTCTGAACCCAGGTCACCCTGCCGTACCACGATGTCCCCCTGTCGTGAAAAGCACCACAGCAAAGTTGATCAGCTACACTTGGTACGCCAGAACAACGGATTTGAGTGAAGAGCACAACAATGGCTTTAAGCATGCCGGTTGGCTGCAACGCAGGTATTGTGCCAGACGCTGCTTTTGTGCCAGAGACTGCATTTGGCCGTTCAAACTTTGAATGGCCAAACCTGGCAGGTTTGTCATATCCTGGTGCTGCTGGCCGCACAACAGAGCAGCACAGCCAGCTCTCCAAGATGCCACAATCAACCAGACCCTACCGGGGCATAGTACTCCAGCTTCAAGAAGGTGACTATGCTTGTGATGAACTGAGGGTCCTGCCCTCTGAAGAAAGGGACCTTCTCTAAGGCTTCCTGGTATAGGTGTAGGACGATCTACACGCAAAAGGTCGTGTTCGGTTTCATGACTGCTGGCCAAGGCCTTTTCTGTGTGCTTGCTCTTGGCAGGAGTGTGGTTTTGTCCCTCTAAAGGACTCATAAGTTGTACACATGCCCACAGGTGTTAGTCTTCCTGCATGATAGTGCTACTTTGTCACTTGCTTGTCATGTCAAGCAGTTTCTGCGGCACATATGCTAACCAATAACACAGCTGTACCTGCACAACTACATTTGGGCGCCTGGGAAGTCAGGCGAAGTTCTCAGTCGTACCATGTGAGTGACAACAGTGCTGTGTGGCAGTCATATTTTGCATTTGACACACAGAGAGAGATTCAATGTTTTAGCCAACCTGTGTTCTTAGGCTGGCTGACAGTCCCGCAATAATGTCAGCCTCGTCTGCCTGTACTTCTCGCGCAACAACATAGTTGTAGTAGCTCCGTATCTTATCAGCCAGAGCCCTGGGCACCTGAAGAACAAAGCCAGCAGCGTAACGCACACTATCAGTCAGTAGTCAGCCTGTGTACTAGGCAGCCTGTGTACATCAAGCACAGTAAGACACACGGTTGGCTGCATAGGAAATCGATGCCCGCCTCAGCACTTGCCAACATGGCTGAGGGGGCTTCACACGACAGCACAACAGCAAAGACGATTGACGTCGTCTTGAATCTGTCTTACCCTTCTGTGCCTGAGAAACTCATCCACTGCTTGGCGCTTGGTTGCCATCCGAGCACTGTTGCTGTTGAGAGCCGACACCACGACAGCCATGGCTCCCATGAAGTATCTGCAGAAGCACATCCATCCCACCTCAGTTTTCAGCTCATAAAGGCCCTACCCACCATAGGGTTGCAAAACCAGACACATTGCCAGTTGCTACAATACCGGGCCATGGCCCTCGAGTTCAGTGCTCGTTGGCAACATGCTGAGACAGAGACATTTGAGAAACCAGGGTGAAATAGCCTCATAGTGCATCAAAACCACTGCGCTGCAACCTGGTCTTACCCAAAGACAGATGCTCCGATTAACATGGCTATCATGGCCACGATCTTCTCCGTTATGTTGTGACCCACAATGTCACCTGCAAAGAGAACAAGGCAGTGCTCCATTGCAGCTTGATCCAACGAAGGCACGCATGAAGGGGCCTGAACCAGCAACCGGCCTGAAAGACACAACCTTGACATGGACAGAGTACCGCATGGGGCCAAGACACAACAAAATCTCCTGCTAGGCCAGTTGTATGCTTCATTTATATCAAGCATGAGCACATAGTTGAAGATACAGCTGACAGATTCCTCACCGTATCCAACAGTGGCAATAGTAGTTACACTCCAGTACAGTGCAGTTATGTAGATCTCCATATAACTTGTGTTGTCTTTCATGTCTTTTTGAGCTACCCAGTTCCTGCCATCCTCGTTGAGTGTTGCCACAAAATACCAGATGCAAGCAGCCCAATGCAGCAGCAACACCATGCTGCCTGCAAGGGTTGAGAGCTGCAGCAAGACACGCCCAACCACTGCCTCTAGCTTCTGCAACACGTGAGGCATCCGGAAGACACGCGTCAAGCGTAGCAGTTTGATGAGCCGCAACACTTTGAGCACGCGAATGATACGCGCCACCTGCAAACAAGTATGTAGGCAGCAGCAAAGACTAGGTCAGCCTGCCACAACTTGCACCCACCCGTGGCTGCTAGTAACCATTCTTGCATGGCAACAATCACCTGCAGCTGTTTGACCGCTGCAATTGTCATATCAGTGCACAGATGTATCTCAGGCTTAGCCAGAGTGTTTGGTTGCTGAATCCATCAGCAGTAAGCGCCCCCCATGACAGACAGCATCATGCTATGCAGATGATTCACCGACAGGCACCTACATGCAGCAAGCTGACCATTGGATTTATTCCAGCTCCAAGGCTGAGCAGCTGCTCCCAGGGCAGTGATGACACTAAGTCAAACGCAAACCAGCCCTTGATGTATGTCTCTGCTATGAGGCGTCTGTCTGTCACCAGCCTGCCATCGTCACCTGTGAAGAACACAAAAGAGGATACTGCGTTGATGCTGCAGCAGTCACTGGCAACAAGAGAACCAGCATGCACGTGCAACATCTTTACTGGCTGGCAATTGCAGGGCTGCAGATCAAGTGCGAGGGCCCGAGTGCCACAAAGATTACTCACCTATGTAAGACGTATGGAAGTTCATCCAAATGTCGGCCTGCGCGGTCAGGAGAAGGTGCTGGTGTCAGCAGACGCTGCTTGTACAAACATGCTTCCAGAGGTCCTGGCATCAGGCGTCCTCACGGACTACTGCCTAGTTGTAATCAACAACACCAGCATGCAGGCAGCATGGCGGCAATGGCAATCGCTGACTCAACTCATGCTTCCTGATCATTGACAACCCGCTACCCACCAGGAACAGCATACTGATTGTCAAATCAATCACCGCCAGTGGCTGAGTCATATCACTCTGCAGGCACAAACAGCACAAGTGTGCATCACAGCCCCGCAAATAGCCCTGACAGGTTACGCCAATGCACTTCAATAGCTATATGCAGGCCCACTGGCTAGCAGACTGACTGAATACGTGTCACCCACGTTGTTGCAGGCAGACAGTCAGCTGCAACGCTGGTACAAGCTCTCAGCTGGTTCAAGCTGGTGGACTTACAAAGTCTACGCCAAATGCCACTGCATATGGTAGCACAAAGCACAGGTAGATGATCAGCAGCAGGACGACCAAGTCCCAAATCATCATCATGTACCCTTGGGGCACTAGGATGTCCCAGAAGAAGGCCTGCATACACATCGCAAAGCACTTCAGATAAGATCCCAGCTATTTAAACCTCGTGTTCAAGACGAAAAGATAGACTCAAAATGATTCAAACTACCCATGGTAATCCAGACAGAATGGAGCTCTCCTTGCTCTCTGGATGCTTTTCCAACAGACAGCAGGTGGCATGGCCAGGAAAAGCTGGGCAACACCTCCTGAACCTGTTGAGCACTGCCGCATGAGCATGAGCATATGACACAGAGCCAGCACAGAATATCCTGCATTTACTGCTGAATGTGCGATGTGTGTGAAGGCTAGTACTGAACATACCTTGAGGCCATTGCATGTTGCTTGAGCTGCAGCGGCATACCAGGGCAGCTGCACTACAGGTCTCTGCGTTTCATCTAGCATATTACTTTGTGTCCGACTGACCATATCAGTATGTACCCTGCATGCAATGCATTACACAATTGTTGCAACAATCAACACTCATGCTGTGCTGTGTACGAATCGTACCGGTATGCTGCAAGTCACACTGTGATGGCCAGCTGCTGCTTTTTGCACCCTCCTCAGCGAAACATCACGCTTGTCAGCTGCTGGGATGCTTTCGCTGCAGCTCATCACAGCAGCAATGCTGCTCCTGCTTAACAGCCGTTACATCAGACACAAATGACGCTCGCCTGTTAGACAGGAGGTCAATGTCATTGTAGTCCAGGTCTGGGTCCCGGGATCCACGGTTTCCGCTGGCCCCGTTCTTGCTGTAGGCAGCGCCTATGCTCCACGCGTCCGGTGCACCACTGTCTTGCTGCAGGAACTGCTGCTGAGTATTCAAGCCTACACTCTGCTGCTTGTTCTGCTGTTCCTGCTGGAGCCCTTGCACAGCAGCTTCGTGTTCACTTGCTGGAGGGCCAGGTGATTCAAAGGCGGTGCAACCCTGCAGGAACGTGCAACAAATCAAAATCTGCAGATCACAGTTGTGGCTTGTGCTCAGCCCTGCACTCTGTACGCTTCAGTATGCCAGAGATGACAAGCATATGCTGCTGTGCATGAAGCACTGGTCAGGCGTGTCAGAAATGTGCTCCAGCAGCGTATACTTCACACCTGAGCTTGCTGTGCTGCACGCATGTGCATGACAAGGTCAGAGATGCTGGGCTTGAACAGCTTGCTGCTTAGTATGACTGGCGCAATAGGCAGGGCGCCAGCTGGCTGTGAGGTAGGTGGAGACAGCTGCTGTGCCTGGTATGCTGCAGGACTTTCATCAGATGGCAGGTCCAGCTGCACTGTAGGTTTTGGACGTTTATAGTCCTCGTTGGGCTGCTCTTCAAAGCGTTGCAGGGCCCCAGCTTGCTGTACTAGCAACGCGCGGTCGACAGTCTGCTGGTCCTGTCCAGCCTGGTGTTGCTGTTTGTCTGCCCTCGCCTGACTGTCTTCTGCTTCTCGTGTGGACAGGGGTGCTTGTGTCCGTTGCAATGCAACAGCATCAAGCAAGCTCTGCGGGACTTGCTGGTGTTGAATGACGTGCAAGGCTGCTGGATGCAGCTGCTGTGTATCCTGCTGAGCCAAGAGCCCCAGAACAAGCTGTTTCAGCTCAGCTATCTCCGCGTGGAGACTGCAAAGTAGGCACAAGCAAGTACTGTTGGGGGCACATCGTTTCAAGCATCCGGCCAGGTCTACATTGACAACGATGGCGCTGGACTGCACACAACTCAGCGTCAAGGAGAGCTTCACCTGCTGATGTCTGCCATTCAGGCTCGAAATTCGGGCTCTTGTCTTCAACAGGCTCAACAAAGCCCACAATAAACTATTCAAAGCACACGAGATACAGCATCGCCGCTGCTGATACTTTCAAACATTGGCACGACATCCTGGACCCAAAAAAACAGGGTGCGCAAGGTGCGCAGCTCGCCACTTGTTTCAGTATACAAGCATGTTACTCTTGAAGAATACATTTGACGTGATGCAGAGCGTTGCGACCTGCTGAAGTCGAGCAGGCGCTTGAAAGCACAGCCTTCGGTTGACTGCAGTCCGGTACCTGCAGGCACTGCTCAGAGGCCAACAGAGCTGAAAAGCTCCAGCTTACTGCTTTCCTGAAGCCTGTACACAGGTGTGCTTCAGCTCATCGACTGCTACATGGTGCTATCTGACCAGGGTGGCGCTCTACTGTCAGACTTCGAGCCTGAGAGGCTGCCGCACCAGGTTGACTGCTGGAGTAATCCCTGTCTGCTGGTGCCCAGCATCAATTAAACAAATGACTCAGATGTGAATGGCCAGGAATGGCCTGGAATGGCATGACATAATCACTACCTGATTTCATTCAAGTGTTGAAGGTGCTGTGCTGTGGATGAGCAACTGCTGAAGCTCAATCGTCACCACTGATGGCCCCAATCCAGGAGCTCCGGTGGCACTTGATAAGCTCAGCGGAACCAGAGTCACGCACTGCGCACATAATCGCATGCTCCCAGATGACGAGACTGTTCATGCAAAGATTGGGCCACGTGGCCTTCTATGATAGTTGCAACAATTGATCGAGTGTGTGGCAGTTGCCAGCTGGCAGCTGCTTGGAAACGCTGCAGGCCCATTAAACACAGAGATTCCTTTGTGCACATGATGCAATCAAGTTGTTTAGCCAAAAATTTGAGAGCAGTTGTGTCTCCTGATTGGGCTGCAGCGCGGATAGCACCAAGGTGCCAGGTCAGCAGTCTCGGAGACAGCAGCGTGAGGCAGCAGTGCAGTCCAGGGCCGCATGGCTGGAACATGCCAGACTGACACAGAGTCTGTCTGACGAGCAGCAGACCCACCAGCCATAGTTCAACAGCGTAGCATGCACAGTGCAGCGGCTTTTGCAGCCACCGTGCATAACAAAACTCAACACTGTGCTTTGCAGGGACACCAGTACACCAGCTTCAGCACCAGGTCACACAAGAAACCAGCTGACACTCAGCGCCAGGTCACACCATTAATACCCAGCGACTCAAGCCTGGCAGGCCCCAGATGACAGCAGCAAGCACACTTCTTGCGGTGCTCCGCACAATGCATTGTGCTTGGCACTTTATGTTGCATGAGCCAAACTTTACAATACATTATCACAGCATTTGCAGTTGCAGTCACAATACAAGTTCAAGCACAGCACAGCACAGCAATTATTCCTGCAGACCTCGCCGGAACTGCCTGCAGCTCAGGGCATTTGTCAAGCCGAGTTTGAGCTATTGCTAAATGTCAGTCACTCAGGGTGTTCAGTGCAAGCATTGGGTTTCACTATGTGCCCTAGGGCTTAGATTCACTACTTGCAGTAATCCTGCAGGTTAATCCAATTGCTCGTCAGGTACCTGGTAACGTCAACGCAGTCGCAAGATTGAGGTGTGAATTCACCCACGGCTGCTGTTACTGCATATTTTGCAGTCTGTAGCCATAGCAGTGTGTTGCGTGTTCCGATTTGAAGCACTGCGTGGCCACTTGGCTGTGCGGATGCGCATGGTCAGTTGCGCGCCAACCTAGTAGCCTGGCGCGGCTCCTGTTTAGCTCGTTCGGGGGCCTCTCTCTGCCTGAAAACACCTGTAGTAATGTATGCCAATAACCATACACAGGTGGCAGTCGATGCCAGGTGGTACACTGGCTACGACAGGTTGGCACTGTAGTTCCCGCTCTCACATTGAACCAGCAGTGACTAGTGTGTGTGCAACAATGCATCTGCCACCGCTGAGGGGGGTGGGGTGCGCCCCTACTCTGCTGCATAGCATGCTGCACAGCATCTCATATTCAATATTCAGCAACAAGCCTTTTTTTGTTAACAAACGTTCCTGTGCCAATATCTCGTAAGGCGGCTTTGCATGTTTGTCGCCGCTGCTTTAAAAGCGCACAGATCCGATGTCCTGAGACAGCTGCCCGGATTGAAACCGCCGCAACGCCATGTGAAAGTGACGCCGACTTGGCAGAGCCTCTGGGCCAGTGCACCGCTGATGGACACACAGGCACTGCCCCAAGGCAGACGTCATCGTCAAGACACACCAAGCCAGCACACCACGATATCACAGCGCACGCGCACAACGTGGTGAAGACACCGCATCAGATACCCAAGCTGCAGCTGCCTGGCCGTTTCTTTGTTTACGATGCTTCACCATTCTGAAAAGCACATGCATGCCATATGACTAGTACTGCTGTACACAGTTGCCACTTGCAACCACCGTGCCAACAACCACGCTGCACGACACTGCGCTGCTTACACAAGATCTCCAGCCCCTGTCAGCCCTGCCTGCTACTCGTACCGCAGCTGAATTTGCTGCCACCCATTGACACACATGCTCAGCAAGGCTTGCACAGCGCCAGCCTAGCCCAACCGCACACCGCACAACACCGCACTGCTAGCTTTCATTCACTTGCGCTTCCTGCAGCTGTATTTGGCATAGCTGTTGCTGCTGCATAACTGCTGCCTGCAATCGGCCCAGCTGTAGGTTGCAGCAGAGTGCCTAACTCCCCTGCCCACCACTGGTACCTCCCGCTGCTGCTGCTGTTGTACATGGCTGCTGCAAGCGGCCGACCCACTGCTGCCTACTGCAGCAGGCTGCATACTTCCCCTCCCCACCACTGATACTTCCTGCTCCTGCTGCTGCTGCAGCAGCCGGCCCAGCTGCCCACTGCAGTAGACTGTCTACTCCCCGCCACCAGTACTCCCTGCTCCTGCTGCTGCCCTTACTGGCTCCCCATTTACATCCCACCCTTCTCTTTCCCTCACAGGTGCAAAGTACGGATGTGCCATGGCCTCCTTGCATGTGAACCGCTCCTGTACGACACATACACCACACATGCATGCTTTATTCCGTCAGACGACTGGCCTAACTCTAGGCTTATCACTTAGTCACTTGAAACCAACACTACTATACAGCATGAAGAAGGCACCGGCTTGTTTGCGGATGTGAGGGCAAAACATAAGCAGAGGAGCTACAGTGCCATGCAGCATGTTGGCAGTCTCTTTAGCACACAGCGGAACAAACACATGTACGTCTCTCAGACCGGGATGACCTGGCAATAGTGCTCAACTCAACGACAACATAAGCCCTCCCCCAAGGGTCGCACACCGGAGTGGTGCACCAAACCAGCGCAGCAGAAATCTGTGCCACTCCCAAACCCAACTTTTCAAAGAAGCGGTCGAAACCGGTAGCCATTGTAACTTTTTGAGCGTGTGAACAAGTCCCGTGAGTCACTGATAGGAGTCAACGTCAGCGCTTGACAAGGCAGCATGTTTCACCTATGCTGGGTCCGTACCTGGTGATCGTATCTGAGGCAACCATCCAGGAAGTCCAGTGCTTCTGGTGACACCAGGTGTGCATTGTCAGGGTTCACAAACTTGGTCCAGGGTTTGCGACTGTGATGACCGATAAGCCCTTCAAGCTGCGGTACAGCAAGCCACAACACGTAGATAGTCAGTTCTTTACATTTGTACCACAACTGCTCAGACCCTGCTCGGCCTGAAGCTTGAACGCTTGGCATGCTGAAATGCGGTGTTGTGCATGATTAGATGCTCTCACGATCCTCAACAGGCAGGAAATCAGTGTCTACACTTGTTTGAACCTGAGAAGGCTTAGCACAACAGTAGCAAAAGTCCCAAGTAACTGGATTGAACGCTTCCACAGGATGCAACAGGCAGGAAGCAGGTTCTCAACATGTATAAAGCAGTTGCTTGGCCTCAGGAAGGCCTGGCACACCGAAGTAAAATGTGTTTTGTGTGGCTGAACGCGCCCAAACGACCCAACAGGCAGGGAGTAGGATACTTACATTGCTAAAACAATCCGCTTGTAACACCTCCCCCCCCCCCCCCACACACACACACCCAACAGCACACCCACCCCCCAAACACCACTTCACCTGTGGATCTAGCTCCAATCCATACTTAGCCAAGTACTCATAGAGCGAATCTGTCCCGAGCACTCGCGCTATCTTGGCCAACTGGTCGTAGTTGTCATGTCCACAGAAGAAGGGATCTTTGCGGAACATGAGAGCAGCGAACATGCAGCCCAGGGACCACAGGTCGAGGCCATAGTCATAGTCCTGGAGGTCAACCAGCAGCTCAGGACCCTTGTAGTACCTGCATGAATAGGTTGAAAAAGAATCGGGGTCCCGAACTTGAGGCGAGGGCTGGCGCCGGAAGCGCGCTAGAACGTACCCACTGGCATCATTGATAGCAGGGAGCGGTGGCTAAAATCGCGCAGGTCCCTGCTGCGTGCACGCGCGGCAGCGGTCCGCTTGTGAATAGAATCAAAGAAGTTGTGTCAGTTGTCAGAAAGATGTGTCGCAAAGCAGCATGGTCATATATCTCTTCTCAGCACTGTGAGTAAAGACCCTAAGCATGAGTTGAAAAAAGCTACAGTGCTTCACAGAGCTGTCTGATTCTACTACAACTAGCCCTACATTAGTGTGACTGGAACACTGCTACATGCAGCTGTTCGCCCTTCCGACGTTGTTCTGGCAATCATAAGAACATGTAATACTGCTGAACCTTTGTAATCATGACAATTCTATATTCAGCTGCCAACCTTCTCAGCTAAAAGCCAATCGTACATTGTACTCCCATTTTGACGCTATTCCGCCAATGACCACAATAGGTAATCTTGTTAGACGTGTTATTATGAGAATGCAATGTTGAGCTGGCAAACTTCTCACCTAGAAGCCACCCGTACGTTGTACTCTCTTCCTGGATGATAGAACTCAGCTAAGCCCCAGTCAATGAGCCGCAGCTCACGCCGTTGGTGGTCAATCATGACATTGTGAGGCTTCACATCACGATGCATGATACCCTGCACACAAACAACAGCGCATGGCAGTGAGTGCAAGGGACGGAGCCATTTGTTGAGCGGCCTACTATATGTTGTGCTTCATTGCTGAACTGCCTGCTCACCAACGTTGCCTGTATGTGGCCTACACGATGCCTCATGCGTCACGAGTTGGCCCAAAGATGGACCGTGAGACGATGAACAACCACCTTTTGGACTCTGAGATAATGCACACCAACTCATTGTACTATGGATAATGCACAGCGACCTAATGGACTACGAGAAAATGCACAGCAACCTGATGAACTTTGAGATGATGCACAGCAACCTAATGGGTCAGACGGCCAGCAACCAAGCTTGCTACAGGCAGCTGCTGTATGTGCTGCACTGAAATGTTGTGCATCGCAGACTGTAGTTGAGCACTTTGAGCACTAGGAGAGCATACTGCACAAAGGGCTGCAAAAGGTACATGACCCTACCAACCCAAACAACAGAACGTGCACTCTGCTGTGTGTGCTGCATGACAGTTGCCAAAACATCTGGCTGTGGCTTCGACCAAGCACTCTAAGCAGCAGGGTACACCCAACAAAGACCCCAAAAACTCGAAAGCACTAGATATGCAAGACATAACAGCTGCTGTGTGCAGCACACTCAGCGTCGTACCTGGCTGTGGCTGTAGTCAAGCGCACTGAGCAATAGGAATGCATTTCAGCAACCAAAACCAAGTCACATCTAAAACAAAAAAGCAACAAGAATCACACAAGGGCCCCAGATGATACATCCAGACCATCAAGAACCACAAAACACACACTGCTGTCATGTATGCTGTGCTCATGTGGCGCCCACCTGGCTATGGCTGTAGTCCAGCGCTCTGAGCAGTAGGAATATGTAGTAGCGAATGTCATAGTCGCTCAACATCGGGTACAACACCTTGAAATCCTGCAGCAAGGTGTAGCACAAACATCACAGGAGACATTCAGCTTCACTGAGGGTAACAACAATGCACAGCAGCCCAAAAGGAGATGATATGCAGCTATGCAAGACATATGTGCTTGGTGGCTAGGGCAGATCCTGATCCACCTATGAAACTGCAGCCGGCTATTATACACAACCGATAAAGGATTCATCATTCTTACTGGAAATGCGTGTAATGATGATGATGATGATGATGATGATGATGATGATGATGATGATAAAGGACGCAGGCGCCGCAGGAAGTACCTGACTATACCTAATGCACGCTGATGCAGCAGCAATGCCTGGCTGCAAATTAACGGGCGAGCTACACATCATTGCTGGTGTGCTTGAGGTCTGTCACAGCAACGCAGCGGCTGTGACGCTGTTAATCACTGGGACTCCGAGCCATGCATTGCTCCTGATGTTGGATAACCATATTGCTGCATCAAGAATTTCATACGATACGCGTGCAGGAGTCTGTGCAGGCACCCATCTGCTTATGATTTGCACCGTCAACATACTCCAAACAGAGCAATCGATATTTCATTGTTGCAATAATAACATGATGCGAACAAAGCAGTTGCTGCAATGGAGTTCAGCTAGAAGGGTCTGACAGCTGCAGAGATGGTGCCCTGCGCACAGAGCAAATAGCTGTTGCTGTGTACGTACCGTGTTGTTGACGTATTCAAATATCAAGCTGGGTGTTTTACTCTCTGGGTCGTTCACTACGTCCAGCAGCTTGATGATGTTGGGCCCATTGGACAGATTCTGCAGAATCTTTATCTCTCGTCTAATCTTTTTCTTCTTCACTGGCTTGAGTATCTTGATTATACACTTCTGGTTGTTGGCTACGCATACGCCCTGCAGTCAAATCCGTTGCTAATCAAGCATGCTGGGCAACAATATCCACCAGTACAGCCACGGCTGCCAGTTTGTATTCCAAGCTTGGGCTCACCTCGAAAACTTCGCTGTACTTGCCGCGCCCAACCTTACGTACAACTTCATAATTATCTTGGTCGCCCCACTGCAAGGCGGCAGGGCGTGCAACCAGTCAGCCAGTGCGCTGCTGACCCATCATAGCACAAAGCGCAACACGTCTGGCCCCAACATGCCCACCTGCACGTTCAAGGCTTCGTAGTCCCAATAATCAGGGGGCCGCTTCTCGTTTATGTCTGCGTACACCCGTGCTATGCTAGTAGTCCCTTCCTCCCTACTCCTGCATGCCTTGCTGTATCGGGCCATAGTGCTCAAGCAACGTCGCTTCAATGCCCAGTGGTTGCATGGATGCAAGAGAAGCCTTTCATTTCCTTTGTTGGCGAAAACACCTAATGATCCGGGAAACAGACTGCATCTTTGGACCTTGTCACTCAGTACAGGATGTAGCGTATGCGCACAAGCCCGGCCACTACCTGGAAACATTGGAGCACGTGATTGAGACTAGTTCCTGCCTAGAAAGCTTGCTGCGACGTGGCACATGAACCGGCGACCTGACTGGTCATTGCCACAACTGCTTCAGGTCATGGGAAAGTGCTTCGTTCACCATGCTAACATCCCCTTTAGCGTTCTGCAAGGTTTGGGTGGCATAACAAGCTACTTCACGTGTTGCACAGTCCGGGCTCGGCAGATCGTGTTTTGACAGGAACGAAATACACGCTCGGCCCGAGTTTGCGCGCTTTCTGGGACCTTTGTGGCTGATCGCAAATCATGGGTGTCTTGTCCAAGCTGCTTTGCTCTCCTGCAGCACACAACAGCTCTCGGTCTCTGCTGCAGCAGGCCCCAGCTCTTCTCAGGCTGGCCCGGAGAGGCTACGCCACCGGAACAGGAGACTACGCTATCATAGATCACCAATATGACGCCGTTGTTGTCGGTGCTGGAGGTGCGGCCCACAGTTTACCGTGTGTCACCTCAGTAAAGTATCGTAATAGCGTCTAAAGCTCGCATGCATCTTTTGCAGGCGCT
>NSMO01000237.1:0-27457 GCA_002588565.1 Coelastrella sp. UTEX B 3026
ACCTGCAGGAGCTTAACAAAGGGCATGAATCAATGTGCTAGATCCTACAACTTCGCAATGCAGTATCTGATATCACTGCAACATCACAGTACTTGATGTCACTTGGGTACTGTGCGAAGCTAGGCTACACAACACCCAATATGATGACCACAACGCACTGTTTGCAGGGCATATGCAAGGTAGCACGTGTGTACACAGAAAAGGTGCCCGAGGCCTTTGATCAGAAGTGAACCCAACATGTGAATGCTGAAGTACCTACCGCAACAGCCACAGGCAGGAGACGCAACTACGTATACTAGTAAGCCTGACTTTGTGACGCGCAAGCCACAAGGAGTAACAACAAGCAACTCCAACATTTCTAATGAGTGCATTGGCGCAGCCTCAACACTTGCATAATGCGATGTTGTCAGCAAAATATGTTTGATGCACACTCAGCGATGACTACTTTGAGTATGACTGAGCTCAGTATAGTACGACGTGATCTTGGCCAATTCCACCGAGAGATGAAGGGAACGCACCGCCAACCAATGCATTACATGGAATAGTTGTAGCATACATCTATTCAGCGGCTGCAGATGCCACACACTAAACGTAATGCCACAATACATGTGATCTGCCTTGGTGACGTTGGACTGCTAGTTCACACCCCAGTTTTGTATGCAGATGCTGCTGAACCCTGTGGCCACCAGAAGGCCTGAGTAAACCCTGTCATACCCTTGGGACCCTGACACCACCCGTCAACTGCATACCTCTCACGGGAGCCTCTGCTAGCTGTGCTACAGCAGGTGAAGTCTGTGGCCAGCAGCACAAGTCAGCAGATCCGCACTGCAGCCTGCAGGTACAAATCACAACGTGCCTCACAAACAATATACTCACTGGCTAACACCTGTCCTCTGCCGGCTGCAAATGCAACCTATCATCAGCATTAAATCCAGCCTCCATGCCCTCTAAGGGTGGTCCTGACAAGCGGTTTTGCACAAAATATACAACAGTGCACATGACAAACTTTGTGAGCCACAAACTCAGCACGACTCATCCGATTCCCTTCTTGAGTAAGTCATTCGAGCAACACACAGCAAGCCCACCACCATTCAATGGTGTTAGGCTAACAAGCTACGGAAAGCATGATGCAGTCCTGCAGTGTCAGGCTTCCAGTGCTACGCTGCACAAACTGCATCCTTCTTCTCAGTGCCAAGTGCCACGGCATGCGAGACACTGCCTCAGGCAAGTAGATGCAGCTTCAACTCTGCAACCATGCATCATGCACTGTGTGCAGCTTTGTATGCAGAGCACTGATAGATCAGGCTACCGGGTGTGACGACTCAGTATCATGAAAACTTACACGCTCAGGTTGGCTACAAATGCCAGCCTTGCCCGCAGGGTTAACAGCACAGAAGGACGCCATGCTGGCGTTTGCTACCTTGAGTAAAATAGTGACCAGCTCAAATACCACATTGTGCATGGCATGCAATGCATCAAGCTCGCAGCATCAGCAATCAAGATACCATGGTTGACCCACATACTCAGCTATGAGCGCAAAATGTTCGTCACCGGCTGTGACACTATCGGCTTTGCACAGACAGTATTGCAGACCTTGTAGGTAACCATCGTCTACGCAACTCATCACCACCATGTGAGTGCGCAACCATGAAAACCTGACACGACTCATGCAGTGCTTGCCATCGAGCCAGCACAAGCTTCATAACAAAACTCCTGTTATATGGCACATCCACTAGCTACCAACCCACTGTGGTACTGCCGCGCTCCATCCACTAGCTATCATCCCACAATTGTACTGCTGCCGACACCCAAACTACAACTCGTCATCAACCCCTTTGGAAGCATCGGCGGAGGCATCCCGCTTGCTACGCCTAGCATCAGCAAGCCCGGCTACAATAGGCCAGATTATGTACATACACACCAGGTTAACAGCTGGGAAGGCCCATATAAACACATAACCTGCAATCTTTTCTGCACGTGTCCTGACGCAACTTCCCCGGGTGCGGTATGGCTCTAGAATAAAGAGTAAAGTGATCATGGGAGCAATGACAGCAAGGATAGCAACCTTGTGATAAACGCGCCATGCAAGATCTGGTGGAAAGGTACAGCTTTTAGGCTTGACTGCTGGTAGAATTGGCGCATCAAAGAGCAACGCCATGAGCACAAAATACATCACCAGAAACGTGATAGATGCCTTCAAACTGCTGGATACAATGCTGCCAAACCCGGTGCAGATTATCTCGCCGGAATTACTCACTGCGGCACTGGGCGTATAAGAGGGTAGCAGAGTGAAGTAGGGTGCCGAAAAGAATGCAGAGCCAAACAGTGCTATGTAGATATACCCCAGCCGTCTGACACAGCTATTCTTTGCAGCCTTTATGGCTGAGACAATGCTCTTGTTGCGAGGCTTGGTGTAGGACAGCTTGATTGTCGGGCTGCTGGTGTGAGTCTCACCCGATTCTGTGCGATTGCAGGGCTCTAACTCCCGGATAATTGCACAGACTATGTTGTCAAACTCCAAGGTGAACAGCAACGCTGCTGAGTTCAGAATGACACTTACAATATCGCTGCTTTCAGCACTACTCAAGAATGCGACGGATGCAGCGGTGAGCGCACACAAACAAGAACTCAACTGCATAGCTGGCAGCAATAACAACAGCACCCTGACAAAGATGGTCACAGGAGCTACCTCTACATCCACCATCTGCCCATTGCTGTCCTCCCTCACAGGACTGATCCACATGGGGGCGTAGAACCCTGGCATAAGACCTGTGTGTGTCAGCACCACCCGGGCAAGCACCGCAGACCGCACCATCTCCTGATGCACACAGAGGGCCAAAACCACCAATGCAAATGCCACTGCTACTGCCGTAAGCTCTCTTGCTCTGTAGTAGTCCTGGCCAAAACACTTGATGTACACAGCCCTGGCCTCTGCTTCAAGAATGCGGCCCACTGTGTCTAAGGCCCACTGCTGCTGTGTACTGTTGGGCGGCTGCTGTGGAAGGCCTTCAGGGGGCGTGAGTTTTGCCTGACACTGTTCTATAACCTCAACTGGAGCCACGTTTCCCGACGTGTCGCGGTTCCAGCACGGCTGGTATGTATCCAAGGTGTGGATGTTGGATCTTGTGTCATTAAGCAGCTGCATTAGGTCCCGGCTGCTGACGCTGTCGCCTCCGAGCCCTTGCGCCCGTAGAACAAGAATGAACAGCGCCATCTGGAGGGCGTACGTTGCCAGCACGACAAACACCAGCCAGAGTTTGCGTACAAAGGGCCAGAAAGTTTTGAGAGTTGTCCGGGGCATGGTGAGCAGTTCCCCTGCCGCGAAAGCATAAATATCCTCATCGACAAACCCCATAGTGGAACTCAGCAGTACGTCTCCAGATTGACCGTGCTTTGCGGAAGCTGGTGCAGACAGTGGACAACTGGTGCCAGGTGCTGAATGTGCTCTCGTGAGCTGATGCTGTTAACAGCATCACGTACGTACGTTGTCGCTAAGAGCAACTGACGTGTTGTGTCGCACGTTGAAAGCTGGAGGAGTGCCCTCCAATTGAGCACGCAGCAATGCAATAATCCTGTTGCCTTCAATAGACCTCCATAGGGAACTTCCCAAGGTGACTCGGCGATCGTCGATCGCTGGCCGGGTCCGACGTTGGAGATTGGAGGGTCATGTCCATGTTACATGCCAGCGACTAGCGGCGAATACTACTTTCTTCCCACCAGTCATGGTGCGGCACAGGTACGGTCCGCATGCTGAAGCTTTTTGTTAGCATCCGTGATGGTTTCAGCCGGGTGATGCGTGCCGCGCGAGCCAGCAGAACATGAAGTCACGGCGGCGCCCATCGCCATGAGCGACCACATTGGATCCGCCTAGTCGGCAAGCTGTAATCAGCCGACAACATGTGCAGCCACGATTAGTGGCAAGGGGTTAATGGCCACTAAGTGTCCCTCGTTTGATCACCGTCGGATGGGGGCATGAGGCGGATCCCCCGCGTCACCTGGCTCGGACTCAGTGCACGTGGGAGATTGCTCCGTGCACACTCAGAGCAAGCTGCTAGTCGACCAATTCGATATGTCAGCAGATACATACCGGCGCGCAGGTGCTACTCCCTAGCTCCAGCCCCCGATGCGCGGCCCGTCCCTCCGCTCAATCATCGAACTTCCGAGCCGGGCGAGGACTGACGTTGCACAATCGCAGAAGTCCGGCATGCCAATTTCAAGTAAAGTTTACTGACGCATCGCAGTGAGGTGCCAATGACACTGAAGGCGCTAAACTTCCACCCCATGGCACTAGCAAGTGCTCGCATAACATCACCAGCCCGCGGGGCTCGGCCCCAGCACAATCTTACAAGTTAGGTAAAGATAGCATGCCACAAACTAAGACTACATCGAACAAACCAAATCAGGGCCTGACACTCCAACCTGCCACATATGGCTCAGTCACGTTGACATAGCTTGCAGTAGGCCCCAATACCCAGTTGTGATCCTGCTGTGACTAGCAACAAAATCAGCTCTGTGTGCTGATGTCCCACAGTGTGTACAAGCCTGCTGACGCCAGGCACTGAAAACCTCAGCATGTCTGGACCGCTACATTCACGCACTACAGCTGCCCATGCTTCTGCTAGGAACAATCACTACTGCAAATCTGGGCCCTGATCTGCAACACATCAGCTGCTGTTGCATTACTGTTTCTGGTGCTAGCTGTGTTGCAACTTATGCTGGTGCAGGTGCTCCCTGTGCATACTTGGCGATCAACTTGTCTACAAGCCTGCACACAGGTCAGCAGCATGAGCAATTCGTCCTGAATCTGCTATACAAGACGGGCAGCTTTGCAACCCCCAAAGTGTAAGTGTCCAGTTGCAGACCGCATAAGCAGACGTGTACCACTGTGTGATCGCCTCAGGGAGCAAAAAAGCACAGGTAAGAGTGTTGTAAGCATGCCTGGCAGGTAGACTGGAGACTCACTATCCATGCAACATGTGATCAAGTCACCTGGTGTGAAGAGGTGCTGCTGCAAGCGCAATAATTGAGAGAGCAAACCCAGAGCTGCCAGGGGTCCTCAAACACCTATACCACTGCTGGATCAAATGCTACGCGCTGTACAGCTAGGAACTTTTGGGCTTGCTCTAGCTCGTTATGCCAGGGCCATTTGCTAGCCTGTGTTGTAGCACGAGACCATTGGACTCAGAGCTGCTTGTCACCATGCTGTTCGACACTGTACTCACTCAATGTAAGCCTTCATAGCATCTTCAGAGCTCATCCCTGCAGGCGCAGCATTATTCACAAACTGGGTAGCGTTGCAGAACAGATGCAATTACACAGTTGAATGTGTCCATCTGTTGTCCAGCTGCTTCTGACTGCGCCAGTGCTCAATGCCTCGCAGCCAAGCAGCCTCGTAGCTGCACCTAGAAGTCCTATACGCACCCTTCTTGCTGTCCCAAGCGTCCCATTTCTTCTTGCCCTTCAGATCGAGGAGACCTGGCCTTTCTGCATACACCCAAATAACGCCCATTAGCAGGCTATCATTCAGCTCAAATCACTACGAATGCATGCCACGTACGTGTATTATTATCTCCGTTGAGCGCCTGCTTATAGAGAGCGTACAGCTCGAGCATCTCATCGTTGTTTGGCCCCGTGACTGGCTTGATGCGTTCAGCAGCTGCCTCAAAGTCCTCCTGCGGCAGTGTTCGAACCAGTGTTATGTGTTGTTGAATCAAACTCACTCCTTGTGAGTGGCACGTAGGTGAAGACTACCTTCAAACCCATCTTTTTGTTCAGCAACAGCAAAGGAAGGTACCTACGATAGCTATGTGCAATCACCAGACAGTACAAAGTGCACTTTGTCACTCTGGCTAAGGTCAACACCCTGGGGAGCTACACGTACAGCGAAATTATGTCATCTGGGGCCTCGTGGCGCCAGCACATGTGCCAGGTGTGCAAACCCTGTGCCTGTGCACAGGTGTGCAAACCCTGTCACAGCTTTCGCGGCGAATTCGCGCCTACAGCACACGCAGTCTGCACACCGTAATCAAATGTGACAGACAGGCATCAAAGCATAAAAGCATAGGGGTGCAGACAGGCCACTACCTGTTCAGGACCGGGCAGGCAGGCTTGTCAACTGGCACTTGAACGGTCCAAGACAGGAGCTATATGCAGGTGTTTGATATTTGCGTGCAGCCAATAAACAGCACGGTTTTATAGCACATGATAGCTCCTGCAGACTGCAGGCTGCAGGCTGCAGTAGCTGGTGTCTGGGACCTCCGGTCAGTGCAGGAAAAGGGCAGCTGCTCACTGACTGCGTGACTGGCAAGCAACGTAAGCTGTAATGCTTTTTGTATATGCGCAATTTGTCACATATGGCTGAGCCTGTATGCCTTCTGTCAGAACCGCGCAGGGATCTGCCTTGTTTGCGATGTAATGTACTGTCTTCCCCTCTACGTTGTACTGTCACACCGGTGTGGTACCTGGTTCTAAGTAACGATCTGAATGTGAGCTGACTGCTTCGACCTACCCAACCCGAGATCTTACCGTTGCGAACTCCGATACGCCCCCGCTTGAGCAGATGCTACGCACATTCGGCCACGTTGATGGCGCTCACTTGCAAACAAGGCCCTTCAAAGCTCATTCGAAGCTAGCGAGGCGAGTTAGATGCACATGCCGGGCTCAGGCACCACAGCAGCAAGGCGTCTCATACAGCAGCGAAGAGAAGGTCATCGACATATCCTCGCTGCTTGCAGAGGTTTGTACATACCTTTAGCTTGGCAAGATTTTCTGCGTGGAGGATAACAGCTGCTCAGCGGGCCCCAGCACACCCCAGCACATAGCAATGGCCCTTTGACAGCAGCACATGTGGGGCTGGGATGTCTGCTAATAATGCTGCAGTTTCTTAGGCCACAACGACCACGCACATACCTTTTGCTCATGGTTCATGGATGACATACTATCAGCCTGGCAATAATTTATGGCCTGAATCGCCCGTGCAAAGTGAACTGTTGTTGCACAGGTCCGTCAAGAGAGTGACGACTTTATCTTCACAGATGACAACTATGACGAGCCAGTGTGGGAGCATGAGCACAGGATAAGATCCAAGCCTATGACAAGTAAACGGCAGCAAAGCCACATGTCAAGCAGCTGTGGTCAGAGACGAGCGCAGTAGCAGCACAGGATAGCATTATTGCCCTAGCTGTGGCCAGCTGCCCAAGTGCATGTGAACTCAATGGCATAATCGACATGTGCCGGCATAGATTCAGAACAGTTCAAGGCGTTCAGCATAGAACTTGACATGCTGCTCTTCTGGCTAGCTCCTTCGCATGGTTAGATACTAGCAGCAGTCCAATGTAGTCTTCCTGCAACTGACACACAGCCCTGCAGCACTCAATATGTGCGAACGTAGCTGGATGCTTATCATCATCATCAGTAACCATAGAAGTGTATCAACATGTTATTTACGTACATAGCTAGTTGCTTGTCAACAGCAGTCATCATAGAAGTGTATCCACATGTTATGCACGTAATGTAGCTGGTCACTTTTCAACAGAAGTAACCCTAGAAGTGTATCCAGAACACAAGCCCCGTTCGGCTGCCTTGATGCGAATTGATTATGCTGCCCATCCTGCTCATGACCTGCAGTGGAAGAGCTGCAACAGGAGCCTCCACCACTATTTGCCCCAGCAGCTACTTCAGTAGAGCAAGTTCTAAGTGCATATTCATCAGAAGCTGGCTTCAAGCAGCTGTCAGTGGATGAGCTGGCAATAGCACTACAAGCAGGAGACATGATTGACTTACTGTTGGATGTCAGAACATCTGCAGAGTTTGAAGCAGGTGTGCTGTCATCCTGAACTAGTAACAAAGTCGTGCGTGTGTATGCCTGTGTGTGCACACAAGAGGGCTGTAAGCATGTATTGGTCAATCCCTTGTGCTATCAAGCAGCATCACATCTGAAGCTGGCATGTGTCATGTTGTTACGCTGAGCATACTGAGCTACTTATGATGCTTGTTGGCTGCTTCCTGAGCCGCCTTAAGTAGCTGTGCAGTAGGGCTGCTAGGCGGGGTTCAACTGAATAAGCTGGAGCTGCCAAATTTGCTGCTTTCAAGGCCGTCATGTCTCTTGCAGTTAGCCTGATAATGCCACGTAAAAGCGACTGAGCAAATGCAACAAGAGAGATGTGCTGGCAAGCTGTCGTGCCATGTTTAGAGAGTCTTATGCTCAGACTCACTGACACCCAAGGCCTGCGCTAGACGCCCATTGTTGCTACTCATGCAGTAACCCTGTTTCGCTTGTCCTGCATGTCCTACACTGCAGGACCTGTCATAGCTGGCGCAGTAAACGTGCCACTGGACAAGCTATCCGACACTGTAAGAGCCGGAGACCTTGACCCATACATAGACGGTCAAATCGCAGTGGTATGTGCTAGCGGGCAGCGATCCTCTCAAGCTACAGTGCGACTGACCAAGATGTTTGGGTTCAAGCACGTATCCAATGTTGAAGGCGGTATGAGTGCTTGGGTAGCTTTGCAACAGGGTTCCTCGAACGGGGGTTCAGGGGGGTGTGGATGTGGGAGTCCCAGCGGCGGCTGTGGCAGCCATTGAATGACTGCTTGCTGTTCCGGTCTACCCTACACCAGCCCTGTTGCGCCTGCGAATGGCTGATCGTGATGGGGTGAGCTGCATGTTGCTTGTGCTTGTTGCGCCTGCGCAAGCCGCCATTATAAGGTAACCAGCACTGAAGTAATGCCCTCTCGCAATTGCGCTTCATTGCAGTAGCTTTCTGTGGCTGCGATAACTACGCGGCTGGTCTCTAACCAGAGAAATTGAGGTTCGGCAACCCCCAGCCAGCACGTGGCCCGCGGTTGTCGCGCGCGCACAGTGTGCCCGTATGAGCACAGCCTGACAACAATACAGGTCGTAATGTGCATGATTACATCGCTTGCTCAGGGCTGAAGTCTATTACGTCGCCCTGCGCGCTGGGCCAGCCCTGGTCGAAGGGCGCCGCCGAGGTTGTCCAAGGTAAGCGAAGCGGGTGACTGCCCTTCGCACTGACGTTCCCACGCCGACTTCGGCGTTGCACAGCCACTCCACTCCCACTTTGCTTTCAGAAGAGATCACTTTGCTACTTCGTCATTACCACTGGCTTTGCAGCCAGAACGACGGCGGTAGAAGCCTCATATTTCGCCCTCACTGACATCTCCGACAGTCCTGTGTAAGATGGACCGCGCAGTCCGCGTATGCGACTCCATCAGTCCTTGAGGCGTTCACATTCTTTGCACAATGTTCTTGATGGCCAGGTCAAGGCGGAGTACCGATTCCAGCGGCAGGTGCGTACATGTGTAGTGGCCTGGAGCTGTGTGGTGTATGCGGCTGTTCTAATCATTGACCGCAGTTAGTAGCAGCCAAGATCAGCTGTCAACCAAAAACTAGAGACTAACCTATCTTTTGAGCTTAGACTAGTACCTCTTTTGAGTTCCTTGCCGCTGACAAATACATCCTGCTTGTTGCAGGTCGCTGCCAGGTGCACGGTGCTGTTGCATGGCATACATGCTGTTGCTGTGCGTTCTAGGTATTTGCAGCACAGCTTACTCGCCCTTTCAGTCAGCAACAGCATACGTGCTCACTCCACCGTTGACAGCAGCGCCTGCCACCCCAGCATCAAGGTCTCCAGGCCCACTCGCTGCAACAGCAAACCACTCAGTTAGCAGCGCATTTCCCACAACAGCCACGGTCACCTGTAACCTAACTATCCAGGGCGACTCAGGCTCGAACCTGAACAACCCCTTGCAACATGCCGGCATGCATTGCAGCGGTGCTGCAGTTGATACTTTGGTAATAGCAACCCCAATACTCGCAGCTGGTCATGTTGACTATCTGAAGCCTTTCGTTGATAGAGGCCTCGTCACTGGCATCGTGCAGTTCGATCGCAATTTGAGCGCACTGAGCGGCGACCAGGGGTCTGCAGCAGCCGCTAGGAGGTACTGTGAGGAGTGGCTGGAGGAGGGTCATCCCGGCGATGGCTACTCGTGTATGTTATTCATATGCAGCCGGGAGGCGACAGCAGTGCAAGTGTCTGCTGCTATCTCGGACGTCAATATGACTGCAGTGGGCGGTGCTGAAGGCGGCGGAGATGCCAAACAGCCAGGTAAGGCTGAACCTTGGTTTGCATTGCGCATTCGAAGGGGGGGGTTGTTCAGGTGTACAGGCTTGTTCTGCGGGACGCTGCTTTGCCACCTGGGGCACGAGAGCATGATGGCATGGTGACGCATCACTTGCTTGCTCTTAAGTTGATGAGCAAAACAGTATTGTTTTGAACACTAAACAGCCATTATCAGTTACTTATGTGGATTTATGAAATTAGCACATGTGTAGTTACTCACGTAGGCTACTCAGGAATCAGGAACAAGGTACTAACAAACCAACCAGGGGCGCCTCCCTGTTTATCATGCCCCCACCGGCCATACAACAAACATACCTCATTCTAGCTAAGCTCTGATTACAGCTGTAAGCACTTTGCACATTGTGCTCTGGTGTATCAACACATGTGGAATAACATTCTACTGTTTGCCCACTTTTGCCATGTAACACAGCGACCTATATGCTGTTTCCTATTTGCAGATTGCGGCTTATGCATTGGTGGCAACACTACAGTCTTACTCAGCAACAGCACGTTCTCAAACAACCAGCAACTCACACCAGTCTGTGTTCGAGGCTCCTCAGCAGTTTACATAACCGACAGCAAGTTCATAGGCAACACAGATAAGATTGCAGGGTCAGTGCACGTCGCAGATGCTGCAAAATTAGCAGTACGGAACACATTGCTTCAAGGCAATCAAGCAACAGACAAGGAGCAAGGCACGGGCGGTGTTTTGGCTACGGGGCATGCTACAGTTGCTGTTGAAGACGGCACCGTGTTCCAGAGGTAAATCATCAATGACACAGCTTATACAGCAATGTGCTGCTTGGTGGCTGTGTTGCCAGCGTGGCCATTGCCTCCTTATTCCTATGCAAAAAGTAGGCTTGTTAGCAGTACAGCAAGTTTTAGGCTTTATATCTGCTCTTATCAACCCTTGTGGCATGTCTTGGGATGTCTTGAGATAGTCCTTGTAGCAGAAAGCGATTCGCTTCACATTGCACTTTGTAATGCAGTCTGGATGTATCGTAATGGTCAACCGACGTCCCTGATAACGTAATGCGCTCATGTGCTATGCCACTGCTTAACTGCAATGTATTGCAGCAACAGCGGCGCCACAGGGGGATCCATGTGCTTCGACTGCAGCAACTGCACAGCCCAGATCATTGGTGCAACTTTTGAGAACAATTCGGCTGTTACATGGGGTGGAGCACTGTCGATTGTGGGGGCAAGTTTGAACATACAGCACACTCGATTTGCCAACAACTGTGCAACTGAAAACGGGGGAGCAATTGTTGCTTATAACACCAGTGAGCGAGTGTCGGTTGTTCCAGTAATCCTACGCGTTAGTTATGGTTGTCATTTCGTTAACAACTCAGCTGGGCAGCACGGAGGGGCGTTACATTTGGTACATGACAGTGCCGCTGTAGTTTCTGGTCCAGGGGTTGTGTTTCAGAATAATACTGCCGGATTACAGTACTATGGTGGTGCAATCTCTCTTACTACAGATACCCGTCTCAATGTATCCTCTGGAGTGTCATTTGTGTCGAATGTGGCGCAAATGGGGGGTGCTTTGTATGGCAGGTCAGATAGCGTTATTGAGGTTGGTGGGGGTGTTACATTTGTTAACAACACATGCCCAGATATGACAGGAGGTTCAGGTGGAGCTATCGCTGTCAATGACCAAAGTAAGTTGCTGGTACATGAATCTGCGAGTGTTATTAGCTGGGGGGACAGCACTCGTAGCTTAGTGCTGTTCTCAAACAACAGCGCGTATCTGGGAGGTGCTGTTGCTGCGATTCTTGATGCCAGTGTTGTGTTGACTGGCTCAAATACCGAGGTGGTCTTTATCAACAATAATGCTCACCAAGGAGGGGCTATCTATGTAATGAACAATGCTCAAATGCAAAGTAACAGTCTGGCGGCGTTTCGTAACAACACAGCATTGACCGGTGGAGCTGTCTTTGCTACAGGTTATAGCAAAGTGTCTTTTTATAGCCCAAATAACACATCTGGTAGTGTTAATTTTGAAAGTAACACAGCACAGTTTGACGGAGTTGTGGGTGCAGATGACAATGCGCTAGTGAGCATCGGTTCTGGCTGTGTGTTGACCAACAACTCTGCAGAAGATTCTGGGGGTGCTGCATACGCCACATCAAAAGGTACAATCATGTTAACTGGTGTAGACATAAACCGCTGCTCTGCTAAACGTCGCGGCGGGGCCTTCTTTGGTGAGGGTGACAGCAAACTTGTAGTTGGGTCGGGTACCCACTTTGCTGCCTGTTCTGCTGGTCAGTATGGTGGAGGTATCGCATTGGAACTGAAGTCTTCGGTGGAATTTGTGGGGTCAGGCATTGAGTGTACTCAGGCTGTGGCTGGGGTGGAGGGTGGCTGTTTGCATGCCGTAGATAGCTCTAACATCCTGGTTAACAATGGCTCGAGTGTGCGAGTCCTGAATTGCAAAGCACAAGGCACCGGTGGAGGTGGTTTGTTACTATCAGGACATGCAGGGCTTACACTAGAACCTAACAGCACTTTATTAGTGCGTCATAATGCAGCTACATCAGGCATAGGGGGCGGTTTAGCGGCTCTGGGGTCTAGCACAATAATTCTCCTCAGCAAAACCAGCAGTATTGCGAACGTGTTGGATGGGTTTGAACCATACAGCAGCAGCTCATGTCCTATGGATGCTAAACAGATTACAGACAGCGACTTGCAATCCCTCCATGGGCTGCTAGTTGTCAACAATACGTGCGCCAGTAACGGCGGCGGCATAGCATTGCTACAAGAATCGGCTTTGGTATATCAGCTAGGCAGCAATCTTTGTGTCACAGGCAATACAGCAGCAAAAGCAGGGGGTGGAATGTTCCTGCAAGGAAGTATTCAAAGCTATAATAGCAGTCCCATTAGCACCTCTGATGATGCAGATGCTTTAGTCATCTCTGCTATTGCTTCGGGGGTCCAAGGCAATCAGGATGCTGTGGGTTATACTGACATAGCCCTGGAGCCAGATTCGTTGGAGGTGTTACAGGTTGTCCCGGAATTGCAGCAGTTTGTGAGTCGCGAGGGGCGAGATGAGGGAGTCATTCGGATAGCTTTACGTATCAGCGGCAAGGGCTTCCCAGTTCAGGTGGGTATGGAGACATAAGTTGCTTAACTGGCTTTGGTTGGGTGTTGCTCAGCAACAGGCACGGGTCACCTGGACTTTGGCTGTTTTCAAGTTGGCATGAAGACAATCGCCACCTCAAAACATCTCTTTTGCTGCCGTTGCCAGATAATAACTTCGTTACCACTTACAATACATAGTTTCAGTATCGCAGGGATGGATACCCAGAGCATCATTTGGATCAGCAAGTTGTTATGCTGCTTGTTTGACTTGTGCAGGGCATACAGCTTCAAGCAGCTCGCACAGATGACACTGCACTAGCAGCCGGTGACACAGACATGCTGGGAGGAAGCGCAGCAAGGTAACTGAGGGTGATAAAACCATGAGTATGCTATCTGACAATGAGTATTTCTCAATACTAAGTGCCCTGTGTCACACACCTATAACCATGTCTGTGGTTGTGGGCATGTATATGGTGTTTGCATTGCTAACTGCAAAGACAGTCAACAAGGGATTCAGGTTATAATTAAACTTGATGATCACCAGCCACAGATTTGTGATGAAGACGGCTGCATTCTTCTAGCTGAAATGCTTCTACCCCTTACATGACCAGTTTGCTGCATATTCCTGCAGTGACAAGGCAGGAGTTGCGTTGTTCAATGCTTTAAAGCTCCAGCAGCCGCCTGGTACATATGTTATAACAGTATCGGCACCGCAGTACCCGGGCGTGCGCAGCCTCACACATAACATTACAGTAGATGTCATTCCATGCAGACCAGGTGATTGCGGGATGGGGTTGTTTCATCGTGTTGGGGGGTTGTGGGTTGTTTTACCGTGCATGCAGCCTTGGCTTGCTGCTTGGCAATTTGTACGGGCTGCAATATATCTATTGCCACACTGTGGCAACTGAGTTGCAGCAACAGCTGTCAGCGCTAGACGTGTGCAAATACGCTTTGTAATACTGAGCCTTCAATGTGTCTGCAGCCCATATCGGCGTGCGAGTGCTTGCCGAATGCCCCTGATTCAAACATTGCTTGGGGACATGCATCATGCGTGCCCCCAAGCATTGAATGCTCACTGCCAGCGAGTTGGCATGTCGAGCAGACTTTGCGTTTGGATTGATAACAGGGCTGACCTCTGTGTTTCCGTCCTGTGCATGATTCCCCAGGTGAAGTAACAGGCCTAGCTGGAGACTACTGTAAGACATGTCAAGCTGGCGAGTACAGCTTCAATCCGACCGCAACATCATGTGACAAGTGCACAACTGGCTCAGGCATGCGGTGCCTGGGAGGGGCATTGGTGATGCCAGTACCTGGCATGTGGCACCCGAGGCCGGACACTGCTATCATGACAAGGTAATGACGCAGTGGTATTGGCGATTGGTGTCACAATTGCAGCATCAGCACTTGATTAACCTCGCCTTGTGCAAGGTTGTGTTGTGTTGTGTTGTATGGGAGTGGGCTGACGTGATGATTGATTGTGCTTGGCTATGTTAGGCTTTGCAGGGGCTGGCTAGGGGATATACTGGTAGATGTTTAGATCCTGCTGTTGTCTAATATGTTTACTTGCATGCGGCAACCTGAGCTGGTAGGTAGCTTGGCAGCACGTCGTGTGCTCTGGAACTTGTAGCTTTTTCAATATATGCAACAGTCAAAGGCTGCCGGTTTGCTGTGCCTTGGTCGTGTGCCTTACACCGCCACGGCCATTCTGTACCAACCACCATGGCAAGTCTGTGGCAACCCCAGTAGACACTGCCTGCAGCCGCTGCAGTGTACTGGAAGGCCGTGCAGGTTGCTGTCAACATGTGGCGGACATCAGAGTGGGCCCAATGAGCTTCTGATGTACTCCTTTCATATGTTGCAGGTGCCCAAACCCTGAAGCTTGTTTGGGTTTTCCAGAAGATACCTGCCTCAATGACAATCACTTCAGACAGGCCCTCAGAGCTTGTCATCCATTCTGCAACTCAACATACGGAGACAGCCGCATCAGCAACTGCAGCGACACCGTGTTCTGCAACAGCAGCTGTGGAGTAGATGAATACATGGAGCTGCTCTGTGCTAAGGGCTATGAAGGCAACTTGTGCGGAGGTGGGAACAGACTGCCCTTTGCTTGCTACGCATATTGCCCAAGTGCTGCTAGCGAGTTGGCCGTTGCATGATGCACCCTGTCACGCTGCCTGAGCATACTGCATACCAATATAGTCCTCTCAGGGAAGTGAGCGCACCTGCCACAGTGTGGAGCATAAGTGCCAGATGACAAGCTAGAAGTCAGTAGCATATACTTTCTGCAGGCTTGAGGTTAGCAGCGTTTTGGGTACTACGCATGCGTGCCTACAAGGTTACAAACATGCCGACTTTGATGGCCTAGCGCAAGTGTCAACTGACAAGCTAGACAGCAGTGGCACATACTGTACATTGTACCTGCAGTCCTGGGGTAAAGGGCGGTTCCAGGCACTCTCGTGTGTGCTTAGTAGGTCTCAGAGCAGCAGAATCTGCAGGCACCAAACGCCGTAACCAGCCCTACTTCACAAGCACCTGGCAAACATGGACATACGCCTCTGGCATGTCTAGCATCTGACCTGGCCCTTTTTCTTGCTTGTATCTGTGTACAGTGTGTTCTCAAGGCTATGGCTCCAAGGAGATGTTCAGCTGCAGCAAGTGCATAGACAAAACAGCAGTGATACTGCTCTACGTCTTAGGCGCAGTCATCATGTTGGTGTTCATTCGCATCTTGGCGTACCTAACAGAGTCGCGGAACCTCATGACAGTTGCACAGCTGATGAGCTCTGGTGAACCTGCAGAAGCATCCGTCAGCCAGCCCAAAGATGCTGACTGCAGAATGGGGTCCGCTGATGTGCCTTTGTCCCAGGGCGAACAACAGCATGACAGCTCAGCAGATGACCTGACGGGCTCTGGGCTCCAGCGCAGTTCTTCTCAACCAGCCACCAAGGAAGTTGGTCTTGCTGCTGTTGAGGCTTGGCAGGGCTCCAAACAGCAGAAGCAACTTGCTGCAAAGCAGCAGAAACGCTATAGTGGTGACCAGGGCCAGCAGCAGTGGTTGGTAGGGCCTGTAATGAACCAGCCCAGGGCAGCTAACAGTGCAGGATTTGAATTGCAGGAGCAGCCAGGTCTCCTGGCTGCAGATGCATCGTCTGCTGGAGCAGCACATGCAGAGTGCAGTACCTCTGGCAACGCCACAGCAAGTCAAACAGGCAGCCCAATAGAAGCATCTGATGCACAGGCAGCTTTGCCACTTGATGTGGAAACAGGACCAGCGCCATGCAGGAGCAGTCAGGACACCCGGACAGCAACAGCTGACCGCACCGACGCAGCACTTGCAGGAACTCATAGCGCTACCGGCGGCGCAAATGTCCTGCGCAGTCACCAAAGGGTGACACAACGGCTTGCCAGGTTTAGGGATGTCTTATATGCATCGGAGAGCTCGAGTTCCAGCAACCAGCTTGCAGAACCGAGCTCTCCATCAGATGTGCTGCGAGCCCTAGTGCTCTATCTGCAGTATTGGGCTATACTCGGTTCCATGAGGCTTACATGGCCAAAGGTGTGTGCACTCAGTGTACAAGTTGTGCAGTTTGTTATTGGTCTAGTGCACAGCATGCCTGATGAATCAGGTTCCAGGAGGCTCTGATGGTGCTAGCTCAGAAGGCCCTGTTTGGGTGCTAGCTTGCATACGACAGGCTCTCATGATAAGCAATATCGTGGGCCAGCCGACAAGTCACGTCTCTGCAGCACAATGCCGAAAGATAGAGCAGCCATGCACCACACACTGCCCCCTTGCCTACTAGGCAATCAGGCTGTTTTCAGATTGCTACAACCTAACTGACTTGCTGTGTTCCTGCAGGTGCTTGCCTGGCCCATATCTGCTGTTGCTGCTCTGTTTGCTACCGGAAGTTCAGTCAGCATGTCGGTTGACTGCCTAGTGGAGGCCATGGGTTGGACATCCAGGGAAGATGTTGCCTTGGGCCGCATCATATACTACCTCGTTACTCCTGTTGTCATGCTGCTGATTCTTCTGGCATTTGAGCTTGCAATTTGGCAAGTTCTGCGTGTGCTGGGGAAGTACCTGGACTTCCAGGTTGCATCATTTCGGCATCTGGTGCAGTGCCGGATGTGGCTGATAGCATCAGCTGCACTGACCTACTTCTACCCCTCGCTGGTTAGGAGTTGCCTGAGCACCACAGTGTGTGTGCCGATTGCAGAGCCAGGCGGTGTTGTTAGCTACTGGTCCGGGTACTTAAATCAGCCCTGCGGCACTGGCTGGCATGTGCCGTTGCAGCTGACAGTGGGACTGTTTGGCACACTGCTGTTGTGTGTGGTGATTCCTGCAGTGTTGTTTTGGCGGTTGATGCACAATGCCCACAAGTTGCATTCTCCGATGGTCCTAGCTAAGTATGGTAGCATGTACCGATGTTATAGGGCATCGCCTGTTGCACGGGCCTGGGAGAGTGTTATCATGGTGCAGACAACAGTCCTGGTGGTCATCTCCCTGTTTGGGTTCTCTCTTGGGGCGTACTACCAAGCCATACTGATGAACTTTGCGCTAGCATCAGGGTTTGTGGTTCTGATGAAAGTCCAGCCATACCAGTGCATGAGGTTGCAGATGCTGGCTCTGGGCGCTTTTGCATGTCTGGCTCTCACTACGTATGCTGCACTAATCTTCCTGCCGCCTACGGCTGCCGGCGAAGCAGACAGTGTGGCTCCATCTGATGGATTTCTCAGCGACATAGGACGCAATACCATAGGCCTCCTTGTACTCCTCGGCAATTTGGCATATGTACTATGGGGCATTTATGAGTTGTTCATCGCTTTGGATTGGGACCAAGTGAAGGAGATGGTCCGAAAGGCGGGTGATATGTCTGTCAAAACTGCTGCAAAAATGCAGCAGTTTGCGGCAACAAGCTGGGAGCAGGATGACAATCGCTTGCGGCTTGTAGAGCAAGATGCGGGTACACGTGCTGCTTGATTGACTGGGTTTCAGTCGGCAGCTAGTTTAACCAGAAGCTGCTGTGTAGGCTTTTATGTGGATGTAAGCTGTACATAGGTTTGATTGATTCTGGACCCTCCAGGGCTTCTAGATGGCCTGTTTGACTGCCAGATGATTGCATGACTCAACGGTTCTAGTGCTGACTCAGTTGGGTGTGATGGGTACAGAACCTCGGCCTGCTGCTGTCGTATGTATCTGCTCATAGCAACCTGTTAGGTGCCTATGCTGCTGTTGTCAATAATGGGGCAAGCTAGTATGCGCATGTCGACATGTTTGATTGTGACACTCTGTGCTCACGTGTCTTGCAGTTTATGCCATGCCAGGCTGATGTGAGAACGTGAGATATATGTTCGTGCAGCACTGGTTGCCAGCGACAGTCAGAATTGTAATGCAAGAGCTTTGGTGGGAGGTAACTTGCTTGTCAAGGCACCTCATTGGCCTCTGCGATCCGAGTGACAGTATAGGGCCTGCCCTTTCAGGCATTTGTCGCAACTAGATTCTGCTGCGTTCTCTTGCCGTCTGCAAGCAATGTTAAAGCAGTTTGTTCGGGTGAAGTTCAAAGCCACCGTCACGGCTCACAATCAGCGATGCAGGTCCCAGGATCACAACAATTACAGCGCCTCTTGAACTGACTGGGGTGCGCGCGCCGAGGTGGGAGCAACGCAGCGAGCAGTGCAGCAGAAGTCTGCGACGGGTACTGCAGCTTGTGACTCGGACCGGCGGTCCTCCGCGGGGACTTCCGTACTGCTCAGCTCGCATCATTATTCGCTCTCATCAGCGCATGGTGGGTTTCCACGAGCCGGGGGAGGGATGAAACTTAATCCTGCGAAGAAACCCTCCAGTCCGTCGACGGCTGTGGAAAGCTGCAGGTTGCCCCCACTTCCTCGAGCAGGACTGGATGCAGAGCACCGCACTTTGGATAGCCAACCTGCCATGGGCATGCCACGAAGAGCACCAGTGTGCTGATCTGAGCGCACGTTGGAGTTGCGCCCAGCATTCCGCCGGGGAGAGACTGTCGTCGATTTTGGCGTCCAAGGACGGAAGGGCGCTCGCACAGTGCAAAGGCCCAGCTGAGAGTGCTCCGTAAGGCACCGAACGTCAGCCGCACTTGGACCGCTACGGCTCCTTACCCACAACCGCAGAGATCACATGCGCGACGGCTGATAGCCCAAGCCTCGGCACATTCGGGCTCACGGCAACGCATCACCACCCCGACAGGAGCAATGAACCGAATGATGTTGCTGCTCATCTGCGTCAGCATCAGCTGCTTTGTTAGAGCACAGCCAGGGAATAGGGGCAGCAGTCCCCCATATGATGGCGTTGGCAACAATCTCAAGCAGCCTACTTGGGGGTGGGGGACTACGGCAACAGTCAGCAGCAGACATCAGCAGGACAGCAACAGTTTTGCAGTGTGCACTTAGCCTTGCTCCAAGTGGTATATCCGTTCATGAATATAGTCTCATACCCTAAAACATACAGAACACGCAGAGCACGTGTTGTTGCAGCAGTGTCCATGAAGTGCCTGCACCACAGTCTACTTCATGGGTGAGAGTCAACCACTTCATGGGCTGGTTCTGCGGGTCGGCCGGCACGCCATTCATACGGCAGCCGGTCAACACCTACGACTACACGAGCACAGTGATGGAAATGGCGGTCCGTGGCAAAATTTTTAACTTCTAAAGTTGTGTACAGTGTGTTCCTTTCCTGAAACCTATGATTTAATGCACAGACATGTTTACACGCAGTCGAACGCCAGCGAGCTGATTGCATAGTCTGCTGTGCTTAGATGCCATCGATCAACTGGTTAAGCCTGCAGCTTGTACTATCTCAGCAGTTCCAGCAAACAATCCCAAAGGGCCCACCATGTCATTGCTGGTGGTTACAATTCTAGGCTGACCTGTGCATAATCCTGCAGGGACCCAATCGGCCACATCCCCGAGAGATCAGCTTGGCGCTAATGTCCAGCCCTTACCTCAAATCACTGAACGAAAAACGCACTACCAACATCTTGACAGCTATGGGCCAGTACGCTGCAGTGGACATCACAAATCGCAGAAGCATGCCAGACAATTCATCAGCCTCTCAAGGTGAGCTGTGAAGTCATGATATCAGCATATGTCTAAGGCGAATACTGGCTCTGGGCCAAACTTGAGGGTGTGTTACCTGTGCCAGCTGCAAGGCTGCAACTCCGCCTTCTCAAAGCAGAGTCACTCGTGGCATTGTATCTGCATGCACATTTTGTCAACACAAGCCTGTGCCAGCGGACCAGCTTGGCAAGTTTGGACCTCGGCTTCAACTGAAAGAGTACTCCTACAGGGACCCTATTGCATTCACTATTGTGTACTGGCTTACAACCAAGTCCTGTTGAAGTCCTGCGGAGCAAGATTCTCATTACAAATCATCACAAACCACTGTGGTTCAGTCAACACAGATCATGTGACGTCAAAGCTCCCGTGGCCCTGCTTCATCACCAAAAGGATTGTTGGGCAGTGGCTGGTCCATTGCTCACTGCACCCGGTCCACTGGACATCGGATGTGGCCAGACACGATATCAATACCACCACACACAGATGTCTGCTAGCACCCGGCAGATCTCCTGCACTGCCTGCAGGTCTTCCAACGGCGCCCTTGGTAATCCCCCCGGGCGACCCCTTCATGACAACCCCTCCTAGCAACGATAGCACATGTGCAAGTGCTGGCAGAACCACAATGAAGTTTCGCAGGAGTGCGTACCAGAGAGATGCTGCTGGCATCCGGCAACAGACCAACTTTGTTACACATTTCTTGGATGCATCAGCTGTGTACGGATCATCTGAAGGTGCGTCTCCAGGGTCAAACGAACATAACACAAATGATTTGCACCCTGTAGCAGCAACTGCAGCGACGGCAGTAACACCAGTCGCACCAGTCTTCTCAGCAACCTCAGAGTCACTTTTCCCGCTCCGGTTGCAGCATTCAGGACCAAACTCACAGGCACAATATGCCACGGGCATAGACCGGAGCTGACGGTTGGTAACCAACACGGACACTGGCATTTCAAATGCTGTGCTACTAGCATTACTATCAAGAGACACCGCACTCTGCATGCAGCTGAGCATTGTTCTCTTACTGGCCAGGTGCAAGTTACCTCAACTTAATATAGCAATGACTATCAGTGTGTTCTTCCCAATGTCTTTGAACAGCCAACTGTTGACGCTGTCTGCATCAGCTGATCAATGCCAGTATTGAGCAGATTATTGTTTGCTAGCAACTCCCAAGTTTGCATTGCCTTCATGACTGCAGGTGATGCAAAAGACCTGAGATCTGGAGTTGGAGGCTTGCTGATAGATGATGGCGCTGGCGGCCTGCCGTTCAATGCTCGAATCCACCCCAACGAAACATCCCAACCGGCAAGTCAGCTGACAAACATGACTGATGACGCATATGTGTCGGTCCCGGGGTCAATGAGGTGCGTGGCTTTGTCGTGCACAATACTATATGGCAAGTATGTAAGAATCTGCAAGCATTTCTGTTTCGGAATTGGATCGCAAGATTTTCTCATACTTCAGTACCTGCCGACTCCCGACTGCCTTGACCCTGGTGATGCAATACTGTTGTTGGGTCTTTATTATACCGTCGTAGGCCATGTGAGTCCTATTCACAACTTGTGTTCATCAAATAAAGGTCCTGCTGTAATGTCTCTCTCTATCTCCCTGTATCGTCTGCAGGGCCGCATGATTTACTGTTGCTAACCAACATCCTGGGCTACTTGCAATGGCAACCATCTGGCTGAGAGAGCACAACCGACGGGCAAAGGAGTTTGTAAATAGCACGCCCGGGGCAACTGATGAGGCAGCTTACCAGTATGCACGCAAGTGAGCTTTCAGAGTTCAAAGCATATAGCACAGCAAACATTCAGTGAATGCTAGTGCTAAAAAGTGGACCAGTGACTGAAGCAGGGCGTATGCATATGAGTGCATGGGGGGGGGGGGGTGATCAGAGAACTGCTTGCTGTCTGGGAGTGCCTTGACATACTTAGAGCATCATGCGTCCGGTACTAGCGCAATGCAAGAAATCGCTTCCCACTGAGCTGTGCCGCAGCATATATGCCACCGGGAGTTGCGATTCAGCAAGAGAGTGGCAACCAGCAACGATCAAGACGGCTGAACAGCAGCTACACAGTCTCTGGCATTACTCACTGCATAGTTCATACCGTCGGTGGCCTGACAGCACCCATAACATATAACTTCTACCAGTCAGCCATAGCCATACGGCCATCAATGTTTCACAGGCGGATGCACACCTAGGCCTATGACATATTTTGTCCATCATTGCAATCTTGGTGCAGGTGGGTCATGGCACATCTGCAGCACTGTGTGTTTGAAGAGTACACCCCAGTGCTCCTAGGAGCCCTTCTTCCCACCTATTCAGGCTACAATGATTCAATCAACCCCTCCGTGGACAACTTCTTTTGTACAGTTGCTATGCGGTATGGGCACGCTGTTGTTACTGACATCGTTGAGAGACTAGATGAGAATTGGCAACAGCACCCACAGGTATGGAATCAGCAACAGCACGCACACATGTTGTAGTAAATGCATGTAACTGCAACCTTGCATGAATAACTTATTCAGCGGCTGAGAATTGGCAACAGCCCCCACAGGTATGGTTTGACATGCGACACGCAGAGTTCACTCACACACCACAGGTTTAAAGTTGGCAACTCTATCAACTTATGTTGAATAAAACACACGTAACTGCAACCTTGCATAAGCCTGGGCGGAGTGATGTTGACCTCCACCCCGAGGTCTGGATGCTATCATCACGGTTGGGTGAGGGTGTCTAGGGGCCGTGGGGGGGGGGGGTCCCACTCCACCCAGTTGCTGACCACTCATATGGCTGATCTGCAGCTGCCAGTGGCCAAAAGCTGTACATGGTGCCTGTTATAAATCATAAATTGGTGTGTCACTTGGCAGCGCCGGCAGTAGATTGTCAGTGGCATTGCTGCCTGTGGCACCTCATGCATTGCCTGCAGTGCACACAACACGACCCAAACAACTAATGACAGCTACAGTGCTGCATGCAATAAACAAGAATGCAAAATAGTGTGCTGCGATTTGCAATAATGCAAGAGCATCTTGCAAGTGATACCTTCCCTTGTCTGTGCTAATGTCACACAGGGGCACCTTTTGCTGTCACAAAGTTACTATCAACCTGAGAAGGTGCTGTCAGGAGGTATTGAACCCATCATGTAAGTGCGGTACTACCGGTTTCAGTAGTGATGTAAGCTCAGTATGTCTGCACTGCCACATGCCACAGGTCAAGATGCATGCATTTGCCTTGCCTATGCTGCCGATCCATTATGTACCCTCTTGATTGAGACTCTGGCATTTGACAATGGTGACACACACTCCGGTGGGGTAGCACAGAGACTAATGCTGCCCTAGGGGTAGTGCAGCCGCTGGCACACACAAGCCTCTCACACAGACATCTGACTTCAAGCCTTGAGCAGAAGTTCTGCTATAGTATCAATCAAGGACTGAAGGAAGGACCTGCTATGATGGTACTACTGAACAAGAAAAGGCAATTTTCTTGCATTTGCAGTCGCGGGCTTGTGAGGAGCTCTCAGGGCGCTGTGGAGCCCCGATTCAGTTCAGCTGTGCAGCATCAGCTGTTTGGGCCTGCCAACGTGAATGGCAGTGACTTATTTGCTGTGAACATTCAACGGGGAAGGGATCACGGCTTGCCGGACTACAACACATGCAGGTGGGTGAGCTGGCACAAGGTGCCATATGCACGCATGAGTCATATATATAAGCTACCCACCAGCCATCGCACTATGGCCATCGGCCCCGTGCCCCATTTCAGAGGTGGAAACAACAGGTGGGTGAGCTGTCACATGTTGCCATATGCACGCATGAGGACTGTGGCGAAACCCACCAGACTCGACTCGTGAGTCTTGTGTACTTGCCTCATACAATATGTCGCTACTTTGACAAGGCTTCTGCTGTCAGTGAGTATCTATGAAGTTATGGCTACTGTCAGCCTGGATGATCTCATTGCTACAAAGGCTCAGCTCTACCCGGGCATAAAGCCTGGTCATCCACCATGCATCATGCGCAAGGTCCCAATTGGCATTGCAATTTCTCACAGTTGTTTATCCGACACATGGCAGGCTTTGACGATCCCTCTGATCTGTATTTTACTCTCGTACAGGCGCTTGTTTGGTCTGAAACCGTTTCAAACTTTTGAAGAGATCAGCCCGGACCCTGAAGTAGCTGCAACCCTCCACCGTCTGTATTCAGGCAACATCCACAACATAGATGCCTATGTCGGAGCCCTTGCAGAGAGGAAGTATGGGCGTGGACATGTTGGCGAGCTGGTGTATAGCTCAATCTATGATCAGTTTAGATAGCTGAGGGATGGAGACTGGTGGTACTTTGAGAACCAGGATAATGGCTTGTTTACAATAGACCAGATATCTGAGATCAAAACCACAGGTGGGTCCAGGTACTAGGGTACTACCAAGTTGCACTCTTGAATAGGGCCGAGCTGACGACCAGAATGTCAGCTGCACACATGCACCGATCCTAAGTACGGCTGGCATATGGACATTTGCTGCTTTCAATATCACAATGATAACAGGCAGGCTACAGTGCAAAATCAGTGTTCAGCGCCACTGATAACAGCCACAGCGTAGTTATACACCAGTTGACCAAACTCGGTAGTGCATGTGCCCTCTGCATTTTGCAGTAGAGATGTGGGGGAGCTTAGATTCCCTTGGCCAAATTCCAACTAAAGTGGCTACATGTGTATCGCAGGTCTACGCGATATCATTCAACGTAACACTGGCATCAAAGACTTACCAGACAACATCTGGCGCATCACAGAAGATGCCGCACACGGTACCTGCGCCAACCCCTCAGCATCCTCCAAATCCAGCAACAGCAGCAGCAGTAACAGCAGCGATGCAGCGGGTGATGCATTGTATGCTGCAGCAAGGAAAGATGTCCAGAGTTTGAGTGTGTTAGGCGATCAGATCAAGTTGGAGATTTCAGAGGCAGCAGATCCGGGTTGGGTGCGTGTGAAGCTGGTGGGCAAGTTTGATTCGGGGTTTGTTGGCTTTGGAGTGGCTAAACAAGGTGCGGGTATGGCCAATGATTCCAGTAAAATGCCTAATGTACTTGCTGAATGTTTTTCACATTGAGTCTGGCACTGCAGAACCGACTGCTAGGGTTGAGTTTAGTTGAAAGCTTACAGATCTGTCCACCATCAGGGTTGTTGGAACAGTTCGAACTTCAGCCGGGCTGGCCTGCTTAGTGGTACATTTTGTTTGTAGTGCTGCGACAACAGGAGTCTGGCTGCATATGTGTCTGACCTTAAGCAGAGTTTCTTTGTAACGGCTTCAATAACCGATACGTGCATGCTTAGGTTTTCTGTACCAGCAGTTGTTCCTCTCGAATCACAGACCTGTGTCAACTATGAAGACCGGCTTCTGCAGCCCTTGACGCATGTCAGTCACTGCATGTACTGCCAATTCTGGCTGCTGCTAACCCCCAGGTCAAGTCCCAGGGCAGAAAATGGTTGGCGCTGACATCATCATTGCCAACTATGTCAACGGTCAACCGACCGTTGAGGACTACCACGGAATCGGCCACCAACCACCCATTTTAGACACCGCCGCAGGTGGTAAAAGCCAACTGAAACTTATAGAATTTCAGCGGGCAGATGGGCAGACAGTCCTGGTGTTTGAACGACCGTACGCTGCTTCGGATTCTGGTGATCTGGATCAGCCGATTTTGAAGGCTGGTCCAAATAGCTTTTTGGTGGCTCATGGCCTAGATGACTCTATGAACTATCATGGGTAAGGAAAACTGAGTTTGTGTCCAATTCTTTTGTGTTATGGGCAACATCAAGGGCACTCGCGCAAGCAGTCAAAACTGTGGTGCTATGCATTGTTGCTGTAGCCAAGCAGGGCTTATCAGCAAAGTGCTTCCAACCGTGAAGTGAACCCTATAAATGCATTGGGAGTTCTCTGGTGCTGTGAAACCTTGTGCAGCGGATGGACCCAGCTGCAGTGCCACTAGTCCTCGGACGACTAACACCATTGGGTTTAGCCTGCATGCATGCGTGCGTGCAGGAAGATGATGCAGGCATATATCTACTGCAATTAACCAGCATTGGCCCAGTGTATGACTGCACTGTCACTGCACTGACAAACACACACACCTCACTTCTACCACCCAGTACTCGATGGATGCTTGGGGTCTGGGCCTTCAATGTAGGTATGGCAGTGATAAAATCGCTGCTCTGTGTTTTATTTTCATCTGAAATGGGGCGCGGGGCTGATGACCATAGAGCTATGGCTGGTGGATAGATCATATACACACACAACCCACTTGTTGTTGCTTGCAGAGTGGACAATCGTGTGGCGATTGAGCTTCCGGGGTTGTTATTTGGCGAAGCGATGCAAATTCAGGAGATCAAAGCTATTGATCCAGCTGCTTTGAGATACAGAACCCAGCATGGAACTCTGATGGCCGTTACGTTTGTTGTTATATTCCCACTGGGCGCTCTGATGGCCCGGCAGTTGAGAGCTAGTTGGCTTATGCATTCCGGAGTTAGGACGGCTCTGTTCTATCTACACGCAGGAGTGCAGGTGTGTTGGTGCTTTTGTTGGTATTAGCTGTATATTGATCGTCAGTGACGGATTCAATTTGCAGCAGTATGATCATATACACACACAACCCAATTGTTGTTGCTTGCAGAGTGGACAATCGTGTGGCGATTGAGCTTCCGGGGTTGTTGTTTGGCGAAGCGATGCAAATTCAGGAGATCAATCAAAGCTATTGATCCAGCTGCTCTGAGATACAGAACCCAGCATGGAACTCTGATGGCCGTTACATTTGTTGTTATATTCCCACTGGGCGCTCTGATGGCCCGGCAGTTGAGAGTTAGTTGGCTTATGCATTCCGGAGTTAGGACGGCTCTGTTCTATCTACACTCAGGAATGCAGGTGTGTTGGTGCTTTTGTTGGTATTAGCTGTATATTGATCGTCAGTGACGGATTCAATTTGCAGCAGTATGATTCGCCGCCGCGATCCCGGATGGCATCCGGGATGCAAGTGCCAAGGACAGGACTTCTACTGTGGTCTTTGAGGGTCTGTGGAACACAACCTGGTGTTATGACTGTGCTCACACAGCATGACCTTGCAGCTCCTGCCAGCGCATCTGACTTGTTGCATCACTCAGTA
>NSMO01000238.1:1479-20950 GCA_002588565.1 Coelastrella sp. UTEX B 3026
ACCCGGTCATTGTACACTTCCCATTCGTGACCTTGATTCTTAGAAGATCTAGAAATCGATTCAGAAATGTGCACGTAGAGTCACAGTTTCAGGAACACCCTTTGAGGCTGACTGCTGGTGTTGAGCACGACCCGGGTATCTCCCGTAGAACTTCTCACACTGGCACAGAGGTGGTCACACGCCGAGCTGCACTGTTAATTGGCGACTGTTGCCAACCTGAGGTGACTGGCAACCTCCGTCTCATCAAGGCAGCACGCCTCTCATCAGGGAGCGAGCAAGAAATATCTCTGTTGTGAGCGAAACTTGGAAGCGCCTCTCTGTGTCAACAGCGTCTTGAACCTTGTGGTCCTGCTGCTGCTGCTGCTGCGGTAATGTTTGGTGTAGGTTACACCTGCATTGCCGCCTCTGGCCCCAATGGCGCTGTGCTGCATTATGGTCATGGGGGAGCCCCCAATGACAGACAGATGAGAGATGGCGATCTACTGCTGTTTGATATGGGCTGCGAGTACTACAGATATGGATCAGGTGCGAATGAGTTAGTTTGTTACAAGAGTTGAAAAGCAACAGCAGCAGCAGCAGCAGCAGCTCCGGCCACAGCCGCGTCTTTGTTGACTGTTGGCAACCATTGTGGTTGCCAACAGTTTACCAAGATGCGGCTGTCATTGCTGCTGCTGCTGCTGTTGTGTTTCATGCTATTGCGGCGCGTCATCAGCCCAGGCCGGGTGCACACAAAATGACAGACAGGAAAAAAAGATGGCAACCTCGTGTTGTTCGATATGCCATATGCCCATCACACTGTGATTTCTGTCCGCTAGCAGTGTGACATTGAGGACAGAAAACAAAACAACACTGATGTAACCGATCCGGTGCGAATGTATTGGTTTGACAGCTGCCAACAGTTACAAGAGCAGCTGCTGCTGCCAATACTAATCGCCCGGACTAGTAAATATTCTACTTGGTGTGCATTTGGTAGGGCTGCTGCTGCTGCTGCTGCAGACATCACATGCAGCTGGCGCGTACATGGCAGAATCACACTACAACACAGTACTGGCAGCGCACGTAGCCCTGCATTTGTTGAGAATCCAACATGAAGTGCTGCTGCTGCTGCTGCTGCTGGCCTGTCAATGGCAAGCCTCAATACAGTACATCGCACCACACCACAACACATTACTGGCAGCACACATAGAGTATAACAAACCACAAAGTTTGGTGTGCATTTGGTATTTTTTCCTGATAACAACAACTGCTGCTACTGCTGCTACTGCTGCTGCTGCTGCTGCAGACATCACATGCAGCTGGCCTGTCAATGGCAAGTTCACGCCACAGCAAGCCACAGTATACAACGCAGTACTGGCAGCACACAGCAGTGTGATATCAGCCATGAAGCCTGGTGTGAGTTGGCCTGATATGCACACACTGGCATACAAATGCATACTGACTGGCCTGAAAGAGGGAGGACAGCTACAGGTCAGTAGAGTGCAGCTCGTTTTTTGTATCTGACATTGTGCAGTCTCTGTGCGTTTGTTTTTATTCAATAAAAATGCACGGTGCATTCACAGCAGCAGCAGCTGCGGCGGCAGCAGCAGCAGCAGCAGCGTGATATCAGCCATGAAGCCTGGTGTGAGTTCGTCTGATATGCACACACTTGTATATAAGTGCATACTGTCTGGCCTGAAAGAGGGAGGACTGGTACAGGTCAGTAGCTTGCAGCTCGTCGTCTACTTCTGTGATGGACAGTATTTGTGCGTTATCTGTTGTCAATACATTTACAGCAGGGGCAGCAGCTACAGCAACAGCAGCAGCAGCGGTGTTATGTCAGCCATGCAACCGGGTGTGGGTTGGCCTGACATGCACACACTGGCATGTAGATGCATTCTCACTGGCCTGAAAGAGGGAGGACTGGTACAGGTCAGTCGCTTGCAGCGCAACTTATTTCGCAAGATTGGACAGTCTCTGTGTGCGTGGTTTTGTTAATGCATTCAAAGCAGCAGCAGCAGCAGCAGCAGCAGCAGCAGCGGTGGAGGCAGCGGCAGGCACCAGGTTCTGCAGGACACAGCACTGCCAGCATCACCTGTATATCAGCCTCGACACTCCACATCGATTGAGCTGGTGTGCACAATGCGGCTTGTGGGATGTTAACCAGTAGTAAGCACCAGACCTAAGGCCCCATTTAGTATCCAGCAACACCTTGGCCATCTGCTGCTGCTGCTGCTGCTGCCGGTGTAGGGCGATGTTGAAGACATGATAGCAGCAGAAGTGGGAGGACTGTTCATGCCACACGGTGCGACATACAATAGAATCATCGCGTTAGCTGCATACTACCCAGAAGAGGGTACCAGTTGACTGTAAAACATGTTACCGGCCATGTTACAAGCCGTTGGTTGTCGTCAGACAAGGTTTCAGATATTTGCCTGTATAGCTTACAACAGTTGTTAGAGGTCAAACCGTGCGATGTCAATGACTCTACTGGTGTTTTTCAAGCCAAGGAGGTATGTCGAGGTGGTACGGTTCATTTATTGTCTGATGATAGACAAAAGCCAAGTTTAGAAACAGCTCAGCCAACTTTCATGGAACCACAGCTATTGCTGCTGCTGCTGCTGTTGTGAACCGTATACGAGCAAATTGAGTGGTATGAAGCAAGATCGGCTGCTTGCTTTGACATCGCTGTGCATCAAAACAGCTAGGAGCCACAAATCTGAGTGACTAACCGCCGCTGCTGCTGCTGCTGCTGCTGCTGCTGCTGCTGTTCTATTGTTACAGGTCTGGGGCATCTGATCAGTAATGATACGCATGATGTGGGCGGCTATGATGAAGGATTTCCACTTGGATTCGAAGGCCAGAGTACGAGAGCCTCAGAACATCTAGAGGCATGACTCTGACTGACTAGCCGCCGCTGCTGCTGCTGCTGCTGTCATTTGTTGTTATAGGTTTGGGGCATCTGATCGGCATTGATACACATGATGTGGGCGGCTATGATACAGGATTTCCACCCCGGATTCAAAGGCCAGGGTATAAGAGCCTCAGAACAGCTAGACAGCTGGAAGAAGGCATGATCATAACTGTGGAGCCTGGGTGTTATTTCAACCCAGTGCTGCTGCTGCCAGCGTTTGAGGTGGGTGGAAGTATCTGGGCCACCATCTGTATCTTTTCTCTAGGCTGTAAGATAAGGACTAGGCAGCCGCATTTTGCTGTGAAAGGGACTGTGCTATGCAACAGGTCAGATGCGCTGGCAAGAGCTGCACTGTCGTGCATGGGCGTGCCACCCAAAGAGCTCTCTGGGCTGCTCGTGATGACAAGCTCTGACGTTGACAGCTTCCAGACATCTTGACTGCACCACAAGTCTTGACCTGGGTGAAGTGAAGTACAGTGTTGCTGTGCTGGATGTCAGTACTGTCTACTGGCCTCAAAAGATCTGGTGCTTGACAGGCTGTAAGCAAACTGTCTGCTCTCTGCTTGTTCAAATCGCAGCAGGGTAGGCAGGTAGCATGCTCCTGGCAGCACCCACACCTGCTGCTGCTGCTGCCGCTGCTGCTATGCAGGACCCTGCGTACAGCAAGTACCTCGTCAAGGATGCCATAATGCCGTATATGTCAATGGGAGGCGTACGGATCGAAGATAACGTGGTTATAACAGCTGATGGCTCGATGAGCTTGACAGATGTGCCAAGGACAGTAGAAGATATCGAAGCAGTTATGGCGGGTAAAGATTGGCCGTTTGGCGGCAAGAATGGCGTAAACATGGAGAATACGAAGAATAGTATCGAGGGTGTTCCTGCTGCGCCTGGTGTAGCGCTGGTATGAGTTTGCTGGCGGGCGTTTGGTAGATGGGACTGGGGGCGGGACTGCTAGTCACCCACGTCACCCACCTGAGGAACCCTGTTACGCGAGTTGTGCACGGTCGACAACAGCAGCGGCTTCCATGTGCTTACGCTGGTTATGTATATACCTGAATCATACGTGCGTGTGTGTATTTGTGAGGTGGCTTGGGCACCAGCAGACCCGCCAAGCGTTTATCGTAGTCGATGGATATTGGCAAAGCACTGTGTCAACATTGATACACAGTATCTACCAGTTGTGTTTTGTCTCATCATCGTTTCCAGCCAGTTCTGCACAAAGCCATATCGGACGATTCTCAGGCGTTAACCAGCCATCTGGCCATGTTGGGCCATACGCAACGCTGTCAGCATCATAGATGCAATAAAAACTCTACCTACAGCCGTAACCACAGCCTCAGCGCATCCAGCGCAGCATGCTGGACCCGGCACAGACAGAGATGCAGAGCAGCCTCAACAGACACAGATGCGCCGGAAATAGACACCACAGACGCCTTCGCAGAGCTCGTTCGCATGGCTGTTAATAAGGACCCATCATTAGCGCCGCTAGCAGAGCAGCACCTCAAGCAACGAACGCAGCCAGCTGCACCACAGCAATCAGCATCCATAATGTTGGGCCCTTCGTTAGCAGCTCTTCCAAATTCAAGTAAGCCGCCTTGGCTGCGTCAGCGAGCACCACAAGGCGAACGATACGGCGAATTATTCCAGCAGATGCGCGAGTTGAAGCTAGCCACTGTTTGTGAGGAGGCACAGTGCCCAAATATTGGCGAATGCTGGAATGGCAGTATGGGTAAGCAGTAGCGCAAGATTTGCGACAAACACATATACGCCAATATCTCCGCTACTGTTTGCGTACGCAGATATTGTCTGGGACCTGCAATTACTTGTTATCAGCAGGGCACCCAGCCCAGACAGCACAGGGCACAGCGAACTGGTCCCTGCTGCAGCAGTACTGATTTGTGTGGAGCTGCAGCTGCATGACTGTTTTGACATACCAAAGTTCCTTTTGTTTTCACATGCACATGCTGGTGCATCTGCTCTGGGTTAGCAACCAACATTCAGCAGTCAGTTAGCAGTAAGCTTGCACCCAGGCCAGCAGTACAAGCTTGCTGAGCCAATGCACACACTATACTGCCATGGCTGTGTGTAATGTAATGGCAGATGCTTCGTTGGGCGGCCAACCCTAGAAGTGAGCTGCTGACTTTACAACTGCAGTATGACAGCATGTTGCTGTACTGCGCAAGTCACACAGTTTCTCTCAATTCAATCTGATGAGAGAATCACTCCTTGCTGTGTAATTACGCAGCTACTGCCACCATCATGCTTATGGGTGACACATGCCGCGTGGTTGCCGCTTCTGCGCCTTCAAAACTGCAAGCCATCAAATGCTTTTTGACTTTGTTCTGCATAACAGCAAGCTCAAATTCATCCGGTGTTGCTTGCATCTATTGTTAATGCAGCTACTGCCACAATCATGCTCATGGGTGACACTTGCACTCGCGGTTGCCGCTTCTGTGCTGTCAAAACCGCCAAGAACCCGCCCGCCCTGGACCCCGATGAGCCCCGTAACACAGCAGCAGCAGTAGCAAGTTGGGGTGTGGGGTATGTGGTGCTGACAAGTGTGGACAGAGACGATCTGCCAGACGGCGGCGCAGCACACTATGCTGGTATGAGTGCTTTGATGTTATCTAACATTGTTGTTTTGCTATGTCAGTCCATAACAGCATTCACATGTGAACGCGTGCATACAGCAGCAGCAGCAGTGGCGGTGGCGGCAGCCGCAGCAGCAGCAGCAGCAGCAGCAGGAACAGCTGCATCAGCACGATGCCTGGATGCTGCTAAACGGTGTGATGCAGCAGCAGTGGCAAAAGTAACAGCAGCAGCAGTAGCAGGTTGGGGTGTGGGGTACGTGGTGTTGACAAATATTGACAGAGAGAGATCTGCCAGGCGGCGGCGGTAGGGGCAGCACATCATGGGCTGCATTGGCACAGCAGCAGCAGCAGCACGCATAGCAGCAGCAGCAGCTTTTTGTGGCGGTTCAAGGCGGCAGCCAATAGTCCCTGATATTGATCCTACACATCTTGCAGTGATCAGCCTTGTATGCTGAAATAACTGCTACTGCTGCTGCTGCAGAGACTGTTCGTGAGCTGAAGCGTCATAAGCCATCCTTGTTAGTTGAATGTCTCACACTTGGGTTATGTAATCTTACGTAAGATTATGATTTTGTAATCTCTGATACATAACCTGAAACGCAATTAAGTACCATGACAACAGAATACTCCACACCTATAGTGCTAGCATCAGAGACTTGCGTTGATCTTGCAGTGATCAACCTTGTATGCTAAAACTGCTGCTGCTGCTGCTGCTGCTGCTGCAGAGACTGTTCGTGAGCTGAAACGTCACAAGCCATCTTTGTTAGTTGAATGTCTGACACCTGATTTTGCTGGAGATCTAGCAGCCGTTCAGATGTTGGCCAGCAGCGGCCTGGACGTGTTCGCACATAACGTAGAGACAGTAGAGAGACTACAGAAGAGGGTAGGGCGTTTCTTCTTTGGTTGATTCCTCTTGTGATTTACTTTGGCGTTGTTTGAATGCTGTGTCTTGCATTCTTTGCCATCATATTAATACATTTCCAGATCACAAAACACTTTCAAACTGCACATACGATGTGCAAGAAGGCGTGGGGGATTGTCATCAACTACAATGTCAGCTAACGATATGTTGGGCTTTGCTGGAGACTTGCAGAAAGACCAAACTTGAGTTGAAGCGAGATCATGTAAGCGTTTCATGTTATATCGTGGTGTATGTATATATATATATATATACCAGTATAGAGATGTACCAGTATATACCAGTATATACTGGTGCCGGAAGCACTTTATTGGCTTTTCCTCTGTGGCCCTCCGGATACCTCAGGTAAATCGGATCTTCTGGGGACTGGAAGCCGTCAACATGTTGGCCAGCAGCGGCCTGGATGTGTTTGCGCACAATGTGGAGACAGTAGAGAGACTACAGAAGAGGGTAGGGCGTCCCGAACTTGTTTTGTCGTTCTTTGTGTTCTATTTACGGCGTTGCTTACATGCTAGTTCTTGCCTTTTATCAAATTGCAGTTGCTACTATCATGAGCATTAGAATCTCTTCAGACTCCAAGTGTGTTGTGCAACAAGGTATGGTTGGTTGTTGAAGAAACATGATTCTTTAGGCTTTTCATGGAGGCTCGCAAAATAAGAAATGGCTCTACACAACAAAGGGGATGCACTAGGGGGTCGCAAGCAAGTTGATTGATCGTGTGGCGGGCTGCTGCTGCTGCTGCTGCTGTTGAACTATCTGCAACCCAGTTGCTTGCAAACCATGTCAGTCAGCCATCAAGACAGCCAAAACACGAGTTCTGTACATGAAGGGGATATGCATTAGGGAATTGCAAACAAGTCGATCGATCGGTCGGCCTGCGGCCTCTGCTGCTGCTGTTGCTGTTGCTGTTGCTGCTGCTGCTGCTGTAGGTTCGTGACTGGCTAAAACGGTATGGTTCTGCACACAAGGGGATTGCATTAGCAAACAATATGGTCAATTGTGCGGCGGGCTGCTGCTGCTGAAATGAGTTCTGTACACAATGCATTAGAGAATCGCAAACAAGTCCATCAATTGTGCTGCTGCTGCTGCTGTAGGTCCGTGAACTATTTGCAAACCAGTTGCTTGCAAATTGGCCCGCCGAATCATGGTTCTGTACACGAAGGGGATGCAAATCAGGGTATCGCTAACAAGTTGATCAATCATGCGGTTTGCTGCTGCTGCTGCTGCTGTAGGTCCGTGACCCCCGTGCCAACTATCTCCAAACCCTGTCAGTGCTGAAAGCTGCCAAATCATGTGGCGTATACACCAAGAGCAGCATCATGCTAGGACTAGGAGAAACAGACGATGAAGTCATTGACACCATGCTAGATCTGAAGGTAAAGTGATTGGATGTTTTCGTCTTCACAATGCTGACTCCATCTTTTGTTTGTGTTCATGTTGATGTCTTGTTTGCCATTGTGTGCTGTGTGGTGGTTGGGAAGTCGGTTGGTGAATATATGAAGTTTTGGGATTCAGCTCATGTGATATAGAATGCCAAGCAAACTGCTGCATGCTATATGCAAGAGGCCGCCGCCCAACATATGCCCAACATGTGCCTGTCAGCGTGACGGATGGTGGGCGGTGCGTATTGCACAGCACTCATATTTTTCTGCCACCTGCTGCCTGCCAAACAGCAGCATCATGCTAGCGCTAGGCGGAATATCCTTGGAATCATGCTACATCTCAGTTCAAACAGGATTTATACGCAATATCACTGTGCTGCTGCTGCTGCTGCTGCTGCTGCTGGTGCTGCAGGATGTCGGTGTTGACATCTTCACCCTAGGCCAGTATCTACAGCCCACCCCCAAGCACCTACCAGTTGTTGAAATGGTCCCGCCAGAAAAGTTTGAGTACTGGAGAAAATACGGCGAGGAAATTGTCGGATTCAGGTCAGTGATTTTTGCTAGATCTGGTCCATGGTTTTTGTTATGTTAGAATTTAGGGAACCACTGTGTGATACAGAACAACAGCTTGAGCATGTTTAAACCTGGCCCGGCCCGATGCATGTCAGCCTGGGATGAGTATACCGGCTATGTGCAGTATATACAACAGACAGTCAGCTTATTCGCACTGCACGTGCCCCAGCCCAAGCAAGACACAACAGGCAAGCTGCGCAGTCGACTGCATAACAGTTCAAACTCTGACGTGTTGGGACAAAGGGTTTTGATGTGAATGTGGGAGCTGTCACACGTGCCTCGTGCCAGGGGCTTCTTGAAGTTTGCATTCTAATTCGGCAGGTTTCAGCATAATGTGAAGAGCGCACCCAAGCTTGTGAATTCATCCGTGTGGTTGTGACCGGGACAATATTTGTGAAAGTGACTGAGCCAATGCAACGAGATAGTTGCACTGGGCAAAGCTGCCGTGCCTTGTCAGGGGGGTCTTGGGTAATGTGGTGATGTGGTGCTTTGGCTTTGGAACGACCATTTCAGAGCTGCTGTTTTGGTAACTGCTATAGCTGCCTGGAATGGAAACTTTATCTGGGACGTTTGTTGTGTGACGTCTTAATTATCACACAGTGCCCAGCATTTTTTTCATTTGTCAGCGGTGCGGGAGCCAGCATACAAAAGTTGGGATGTGTCTTTCAGCTACTTGGACCTGCTGAAGGCTTTCACAAGCCGAAACTAGTCGTCTCGTAACTGTATTAGTACCCATCACTCGCACAGTCCTGCCTGGGTCGCTGGATCATACTCGACGTCTGTCACACCCATGCATGAAGTAAACCCTGATCTCAACTTTGTATGACACTTTGTGTGTGTTTGGGCCACGTCAGTGCTTGTTGAAGCAAGCCTTGCTTCAATCAGCTGGCAGCCGGCGGCATGAATTAAACAAGAGCATTGAATTGTGTGTGTTAAGCTTTTTTGCACTTTCAAATATGCCTCTAATTTAGAGGTCAACATGCCTCCATTCAGCTGCCCGTTTTCATTGCTGCTGCTGCTGCTGCTGCTGCACAGGTATGTTGCCAGCGGCCCTATGGTTCGCTCATCATACAAGGCCGGAGAGTTCTTCTTGGAAGCTATGATTCACGAAGATCGGGCAGCTGGGCAGACAGTAGCAATGAAGCAGTAGATAAACAGCGCTTCGGTCTGAAGCACACGTGCTGCTGCACTGACTATAAACTGAAACGATGGTCAAGGCGAAGATTGCGGCGCGCGCTCTGCCTCGATGTCCCTGATTGTTGATGTTCTGGTTAATACCAAATCTGTTAAGAATGTGCAACGTGACTGAACACTCGTGAAACAGATCGGAAGTGTCAGATATCGTCGATGGCGGTTCCCTTGGAGTTTGGCGCCATTTCAGCCCCAGTGCTGCGTGTGCTAGAGCGATAAAGATCTATTTTTTGCACCGTCTGACTGCAAGCTTGGTTGATACGCCGTACGTCTACGTCGCCGAGTGATATCACCACCACACCGAGGGCTCTGCATCACAGGCGAAGTGCGTAATCCCTCCCGAGTTGCCTCGGACGCTGTGTCTACAGCACAGAATCACTAGTACCGGTGCTAGAATGCGAGAGGACGGTTCAAAGCGAGATACGGACAAACATGGTCGCAACCATCAACTTAGTTCCGCTGCTCCTGCACGGCATGCAATAGATTTACATAGGCCCAAAAACCCTTGGGATAGACCTTTCGCGCAAACAATGCGGCGGGGCGTGGAGTGGGAAGAAGATAAAGCGGAGCCCGTGAACGCTGTATTCGGAGCTTCTTTGCCGCCTAGTAGGCACGAAGCAGAATCCATGAGCATACTCGGGCCCATAAAAGGCGTTCCTACGTTGCATAATGACGCAGATGCTCCAAGGGAAGCCGGATACGACCAAGTCAAGTCCAAAAAGAAGAAGTCAGTGTTCAAACAGCTGTTCGCGAAATGTGAGCCACAACCTGCAAGAACACCGCATCCGAAGCCATAGTCTCCGCTCAATGGGCGTCTTTCAACTTCTTGTACGGTTTAGCGGGGTAGTCAGGGACGTGTACTAGAAGTTTGTAGCGGCTGCGAAGTTTGTACTGCCTCTGTAACTGCCACAAAACAGTAGAGCAGTAATGTAGGTGTGCAATGCAGATCAGCGTTACAGCCCCTTCAACGCTCTAACCGCAGTTACTGTAGTTCATATCAGCTTAAACCTTACAGCAGCAGCGTCCTGCACGGTCATTACTGGTTTTCGAGCGTTACGAACAACCTGCTGGTTCTGCACTGAAGACATGCCGAAATTGACTTGTGTCTGTTGGAGTGTTTGGGCAAGATGATGTACCACCTTATTCAGGTTTTTGTGGTGCATACTGACAATGCAGGGAGACAGCAGCTGAGCCCTGCTGCTCATGCAGCACCCCCAACAGCAGCTGCTGCTGCTGCACCAACAGCAGCAGCACCGATGGCTCCTGCACAACGGCCCGCAGCAGCGGCGGCAGCAGCAGCAGGAGGAGCGCGGCCGGCCTCCCCATCACGATCTGTCGTCCAACGATCAAATGCAGCAGGAGCTGCTGCTGCTGCCGGTCTGGCTGACGTGGCGGATGCCGCGTTGCGACGGCAGCGGGATCAGCAGAAGCAGCAGCAGCAGCCGCTGCTGGTCCATGAGGAGCATACCTTGTCACACTGGCAGCAGCAGCAGCAGCTGACCAGTGCTGGCAGCAGCAGCAGCAGTAACAAAGCAGGTCATAGTGCAAATTACAGTAGCACCTATCACAGCAGATCTCTGCTGCCGGGTGCTGCTGCTGCTAAGCACCAGCATGGCCGACAGCAGCAGCAGCAGCAGCAGCCGCTGGAGAGGCAGATTGAGCAGCTGATCCAGGTTGCACCAAACATCACTGCTGCTGCTGCTGCTGCCAAGCCTGCTGGTGCTGCTGCTGGGGGTCAGTCATTGGTGCCTTGGGCAGCAGCAGCACCAGGACACAAATCGTCAGCAGCAGCAGCAACGCATGGCAGCAGCAGACGAGCATCACCGGCAGTGCCAGCAGCAGCACACCTACCACCAACCCATCCAGCAGCAGCAGCAGCGACGGCGGCAGCACCACACGCCCTGCAGCATAATGGCAGCGGTGGCAGCGGCAGTCTATCATTCTCCAGACGTCACAGCGCAGATCTTAATGCTGCTGCCGCTGCTGCTGCTGGCAGCAGCATGCGCCGCCACTCCCCATCAGCATATGACGCTCCGCTGCTGGCAACATCAGCAGCTGCGGAACCTGAGACACCCCGATTCCCAGCCCCGCATCGCACCCACTTTGGCAGCAGCAGCAGCAGCGCCAGCCCTGCTGCCGGCAACAGCAACGATCAGGCTATGTTACAAATGAATGTTATAACAGAGAATGATGTGTCTGTTTGGCTTCAACGATGTGCTGTGTTACAAGAGAAGCTGTCGGGCGGTTTAATGGCCGCTGACGGCAAATTGCAAGCGCTGACGGCGCGGAGTCAACTTGTTCAAGGCATATTGGTCAGCCTGCCTCAGAAACAGAAGACCAAGGGACATCTGGAGTGAGTATTTGAACGTTACACGCATTTGTTATTTCCATGTTATCAAGGACCGGTCATTCAACACCAGGCATCCTGTTGGCTCAGCAATCAGTGATCAGTAGTAACCAGATGCACTTGTGTTGGCGCTTGCGTCCTGTGCCTGCCTATACCTGCTGCTGCTGCTGCTGCTGCTGCAGGCCCAAATTACTGGCTGAGCGCAACAGGGTCGCTGCAGAGCTGGCAGCCTTGAAGCAGCGGCTGCCGCTGCTGGCTGTTGCCATCAACAGGCTGGCAGCAGCACGAGATGTCATGGAGCAGCAGCAGCAGCAGCAGCAGTCTGCGCAACACATGACACCGGCTGACAGGTGTGCAGTCGTTACAACAGTGTTACTCTGTCTTGTCATACATGTCATATGTCATAATGAAATCTTGTCACAACCAAATGGGCCGTGTTGAGCCACACTGCTGAAAGGTACTGGGTGCTGCTCCTGATCATGCTGACTGCACTGCGTCTGCTTCGCCATGGACAGTGTGTTGCTGTGACAGTTTGTTGTTCAGAGTAGCCTGCGTGGGGGGGGGTACCTGCCATTCAATCAAACTAAGAAACCTGCCGCTGCCAGTTTTGCAATGATTCGCTGTGTTGCAGTCAGCGCTTGCTTTTATGCTGAATCGAGGCTGCGGGTTCTGTCTTCTTGAAGACAAACAGATGACTGCTGTTGTTACGTCACAGAGGCCACTGCTGCTGCTGCTGCTGCTGTCCCTTAGAGTTGCCATCCTGCAGCCAATGCTTGCTGATGTGGCGTGTCGTTTCGGGCCAGCCACATTGACGGACCTGTATCATTCATGATCTTGCCTGTGCTGTGTGATCCACATGGCGGCTGCTGCCATCTTCACGCTGCTGCTGCTGTCCTGCAGGGTTGCCGTGCTGCAACTAGTGCTTGCTGACGTGGCGGATCGGCTTGGCATCTGGGAGTGGGAGGAGTTACAAGGTGTGGCACAGCTGGGAGCGGCGGGACAGCAACTAAGAAACATAGTAGCAGCAGCTGCTGCCACTACCACAGATGGACAGCAGGAGCCGGCAGCAGCACTGCCCCCTGCTGGTGCTGCTGCCAGAGGAGGTGTCTATGTGCCAGCAGCAGCAGCAGAGGGTGTTGGTGAACGAAGGATGTCCCAGCCGCCGCTGCCGCCGGCAGCAGCTGCTGCTGCTGCTGTCCGTAATCCTGGCAGCAGCAGGAGGCCTGTAGCCAAGGCCGCCAGCTGGCATCATCAGGAGTACCAGCAGCAGCAGCAGCAGCAGCAGGCCGCTCATCAGGTCTGGCCGCCGTACCAACCTAGTGACCCTCTGTCTTCTGGATCGCATGCTCAGTCCTCGGGTGCTGCTGCTGCTGCTGCTGCTGCTGCTGCTGGTACCAGGAGCAGCAGCAGCGGCTTCGGCAGTCCTGCAGCCCAGATCCCACATCATCAGCGACCTGCCCCTGCTGCTGCTGCTGCTGCCGCCAGTCACCAGCAGCAGCCGCAGCAAAGGTATGCACCCGTAGGGGCACCTATCACACAGCAGCCAGGCATTGCTCACCAGCAGTCCCAGAACTTCCGGGACTCCCGTTCACACTCTGTTCCCCTGGTGGCGCACTCACCCATGGTCCCACCCTCTCGGTCACCAGCAGTCCCAGATCAGCCCCTGACTCATCAGCAGTCCCACCCAAGGTCCCATCCACCCAGACCCATTGGTCACCCACAGTCCCAGACAATGTCTCACTCGAGGTCCCATCCGAATGTAGGCGCTGGTCACCAGCAGCGGCACATGGCAGCACTGTTAGAGGAGCGGGACAGCGCTGTGCTGACGTCATCAACTGCCGATGATGACGTGGCAGTGACTGCTGCCAATATTGCCGCTGCCAGCGGCGGAAAAGTGGCAGCAGATGACGAGCTGCTGCTGCAGTACCTCGGCGTGAACAGCAGCAGCGATCTAGCGCGTCATGGCAGTGGCAGCAGCAGCCGCAAGGGCAAGCAGCAGCAGCAGCCCGGCGGCCGTTACGACCGTTATAACAACCCCAGGTCACGTTACATTGAGGAAAGTGTCACAGATAGTGACAGTTACGCCGAAGATCATGACGATCCGGGACAGCTTGTTAGTGACGATATCTATGGTACTGTAACAAGTATCTTTAGCACTGCTGCCAGCAACATGGCAGCGATGCAAGCATCAGGAGTACTGAACTCTACCAATAGCATAAGCTGGCTGGGCAATGGAGGCAACCCACGTCTTTCCGCTGCTGCTGCTGCTGCTCCTGGGCAGTCTCAGGCGGTGTCCGAGCAGCGGCAGCAGCAGCAGCAGTCGGCCGGGCGGGCAGCTGTGTTAGCAGATAGCCTGTCTGCAGCGCAGTTGCTCGTGAACGAGGGCAAAACTGGCCACGATGAATTGGGGGCATGCATACAGATGCTGCAACGCATGTCCACCCAGCAGCAGCAGCAGCAGCAGCAGCAGGGCAGGATGGGAGCAGCAGCAGCGAGGGAGGCAGATCTGGAGTCGGAAGCTGTCGTTCATTCTGCTGTTGCCGCTGCTGGACGACTTACACCATCTGAAGCAGCAGACACAGAGACGTGGCAAAGTTGTGGCAGCGATAGCGAAGGTGCCTCGCCAGCAGCAGCAGCTGCTGCCGATAGAGCGCTCCGGGATCCGTTCTCCAGGCATGTACAAACATTGGACAATCAGCCTGGCAACAGCAGCAGCATGATCCGGCGGCAGCAGCAGCAGCAGCAGCAGGATTTGGCTCTAGACCCAATGCACAGCGGCAACGGTCACACATCAGCTAACAATGCGATCATTACTGCAGCAGCAGGATTTGCAGGATCAATGCCACCTGCTGCTGCTGCCGCTGCTGCTGGCAGCAGCAGCAATCCTGCATCAGCTGGCAGCTCATTCAGTGGCTTCAGCCAGCAGCAGCAGCAGCAGCCTGGGATCGCACCGGCATCTACCCTGACTGTCAGGGAATTGCTGATGATGCTGAGTTCAGCGATCCAGGCTTCAGGACCTGATGAAGACCTGGCAAGTTTGCCGCTGAGTAGTTTGCTGTCTGGGGCACACGTGCAGCAGCAGCAGCAGCGCAACTCCTTCGATCCGGAGATCTAAGATCTACCAACAGAAGCAGTAGTCTGGCCCGCGGAGATTGCAGTCTGGGGCACCTGTGCAGCAGCACCATCACCACCAGCAGCAGCAGCAGCGCGAGTCTTTTGATCCAGAGCTCCAAAAACTGCCACATACTCTGCAGAAGCAGGATCAGATGGACAATCTTGATGAACAGTCTATCACATGCAAATGGTTGCAACAGGGTTAGAAGGTACCATGAGCTTGTTCAAATGTCACATGTTGAACATGTTTCTGTGTAGCAGACCTGAGGTTCATTGAAAACATTATAAAGCTGAGCTTCTGGAGGTCTACATTTGATTTCGTTTGTAAGTATTTTGTGGGGTTGGGTGTGCACTGTCTGTTAGGTGTCTTGGGACAGCATTCCTAGGGTTGAGGTACCAAGCTCAATTTACAATGTCATAAGAATGTCATAACTATGTTATGACCATGTTATTTCTGCTGTAGGGCTTCAGGGCTGCCTAGGGTGGTTTTAGGATTGTTAGGGCTTGCTGGAGCCTAGCATGTGGTGTGTATGTACAGAAGGTACATATATTTTTGCTTGCTTTTCGCACTTCTGTCTTTGCACTGCCTCAGATGTATGTATACCTTTGTATGATTTCTGCACTTTTGATGCTGCCGGCCACATGTGTATGTGCGTGTGTATGTGTTACAATTATGTAGGTGCTTGGCAGGCCAGAAAAGGGCCTCTAGAATAGAGCAGGACCTGCCTTTAGACCGCGGCAACATTCCCAGGATATTCTCAGTTGTGATTGGGATGGTTGGAAGATCGGATGCGTGGATGTGATTTTGTAGAAGACTACTGTGTGTTGCCTACTGCTGAGTTGGCTGTTACAGATGTCTCTCAGAGACCTAGGCTAGGCCTCTCTAGAAGCAGGATTGGAGGCATGTGTCGGGTGGAAGCCTCCTGCCTGTAGCCTGCAGCAGTTTGCTTGCCAGGCTAGGTTGCTTAAACTGAATTCTAGCTCTTCACTAGTCACTGTCTTGGCCAAGGGTCCATGGACCCATTGCTGTGTTTGACGGTTTCTAACTTCAAGTGTTGCTGTGCCATTATGACATAATCAGGGTACAGAGATTCAGGGCACAACCGGTTGCACGGAACAAAATCTAAATGACACATTACTGTGTTCAAACGAGGCTTGCCGTTGAGGCAGAAATGAAACCAGTAGGATTCACATTGTCTAACAGGCATGTTACTAATGTCTTGGACTTGTTTGTTTCTAGTATTCGCCATGTCGTAATAAATTTTTGGCTGTTATCCTGCAAGGCTGCATGTACTTGCTATTGCTTCAAGTCAGCAGTACTGATCTGCCAACTTGCACCACCTTGGGTGTTGTGCGTGATGCCACATCGTGGCAGTCATATCTCGGAAATAGCACGAGATGGTTGAGCTGTACACGATGTATAGTATGGTATCATACCATTGGAACGGATGTTGACTTCGGAAGTTGGAGCCAATGCTCTTGTGGCATGGCAAAACATGTTCCAAGACCCCTGCAAATCACAGGGTTGGTTTTAAGCGCTGCTGTAAACTTAGTGTGCCAATGCAAATGCCCCTTGCTAGGGGGTTGCAGCAGGTGGTCAGCTATTCTGGAACTTGTTCGACTCAGTTGTGGGGCAAGGGGGGCCACTTGATGGCAACAATTGCCATAGCAAGTCACTTGGGCAAGCAATGCCTGAGCCGCCACTCCCAGCATGAGCTGCTGTCCCCCCTGCAGTAAGATTGTTGAAAGCTATTTCGAATCTTTCTGGCAACTTGCAGAAGTTACCATGTGTCTGTGTGCGTCGAGTTCATGTTAGGCTTGCCACAATATATTGTCCACAGTGTCTCGATTGTTGGAGATTTGCTGCAATTCCACATGGTATGTGTCTATGTATGTGTTGATGAACAGGCCTAGTGTGTCCAATTGGGTTCATTGCAGGTTAGCCCGTTTATTCGGGCCGCGCCTTGGGAACCCGCATGCCATGCAGGGCTAGAGGTTCAAGTTGTGTTGTGTTACTGTATGTTGGCCCACTCGGTAGGGCCGCTAAACGCTGTCCTGCTGCGTGGCATATTGGGCTAGACTTTGAGTGAGCTAAAACTCAAATTGGTGCCTCGGCCAGAGGCCCCTCTTTTCTACTACTAGCATGATGCGTTTGGGGTTTACCAGATTCCTACTGATCGAGTTTTTACTCCAGTTATGATGTATGCTGCTCTAGCACTGCTAGTCGGTCACGTATCGGCCACCTGTGTGTAAATCTACCTGACAGTTTGAACTACTCGAGCACAGTTTCACGATACAGTTTTTGCAGCGAGTAGGGCATGTGACTTGCTCTGTCGGTCATAGCTGCTCAGTACAGGGTACTGCCATCGCTGTCATTTGAACCGCGTACCCCACATGTGCTGACCGGTGAATAAAAGATGAAAAAAGGTTCTGACGTAAGCACTGCTGGCCCGTTCTGCAAGGACAACCCCGCAGAGCAGAAGACTGCCGCACGGTGCTGGCAGTTGGCTGGTCTGTTGGTCAGTGTCACACAGCGCGAGTCCCCACAGCCACCGTATGTCTTCAGGATCTACTATGCAGCTATAGAACACATTTGTAGCTTTGAAGACCTCTTGTGTCACTCTTCTCCTTGTACCACGGCGAAGCCCCTGTTGCCACACTCAGTCGTAAGGATTTTATTTGGGTCTTCTTTAACTCGGCACTGGAGACGACAGGTTATGGGCTGGATCAACTTGCGCACACGCCCTTGTGCCTTTTAGGGTAAGCGCATGCCTGGGCAGGGCACCTCAGTGCAGCGTCTGCACTTCGTATTCGAGCTCCGAAGGTTGGTCACACGTGCCTCTTGCGTTATAGGTGAACCGTAAATGGTCGGAAAGCTGATAGCTAGCAGCGGTCTCTTCTTGGTTGCCCTCCTGCTGTCAAGCAGCTCGGGAGTGGTGACAGCAGAGCCGGAGTCCTACTTAGACGAATTCGGCAAATACAGCGCAGTTGCGGATAGGCTTAACCAACTCATAGGAGCCGAGGAGCCACTGACAGCTGCCGATATCTCTCGGTTGGCGTCTGAATTCAAGTAAGAGCAGTAGTTCCTGCATATATAGCCTTGCAGCAAGTATGTTGGCACCGTTCTGGTTCAGCTAGAACAGCATTTTTAAATCATTGTAATGCATAAGATGTTGTAGCCGCAGCGTCTCGGCTGCTTGACAAAGTACTACCTGGACTATTCCGTGCTTCTGTCAACTTCTATCAATTGATAGAGGTGCAATCCAAACCCCCGCATCATTCAACAGTACTCGCCAGACTCTGCAGTATATCAGAATAGTATAAAAAACTTCATAACAGTTGTGAACTTGGAAAGTAATCAGGCTGGGCGCAATTATGTACTCAAACGTTCTCAGCCAGGTTGGGCGCATTTATGTACGCCAACACTGTGCTTTTTGCGCAGGCGAGCTTGTTCAGGATCCAACGCAAACGCACCCAAGTACCAGCTGACCGTAGCCGACTTAGTCAAGCAGTACAGCAAGGGCGAAGCAGCAGTGTTTGACAACACAGCAGTAGAACAAACTTGTGCAGCAATCATGGCGTGCCAGGTGGGTGCAAGGGGACAGTTTCCACTTTCACTGTGGAACCGGCACAGCAGGCTCTTACAGGGGTTTCTGGCTAGTGGCTGAACCAGCGATGTAGTCAGAACAGTAGCAGCTCTCGCCCAGCAACAGCTGCTGCGCTTGCGGTTGGTGTCCTGTGTCCTTCTACTGCTGCATGACACTACAGCTTTTGCCAACGCATCTGACCTATTGCATGGCTCAGTCACTTTCACTGCATGTTCGGTACTATGCCGGTCCAGCGAATAGAAGAATGCCTTGCTATTATAGTGACTGCATCCATGCTTGCACTACGGACCAGCTTGTAAGCTAGCAGCAAAATGCTAGCAGGCATTCTGCCTATGTTGTTCGCCAGGCAGCAGCAGTACTTTTGTCGGTTTCCGGACGTCAAATGTGCCCTTTCGCATGTGACAGATGATGAATGAAACAAGAAAAAGAAACAGAAGCAAGTTCTTCACGGCTGTGAATGATTACAGCAGCCTGATATTGATCATTCTTGTACAGTATGTCACTCTGGAAGCTGCTCTAGTGCTGCAATGCAATAGCTGCCTGTTTTGCTTGCAGTCGAGGATTTGAAAGTCTGTAGCATAGCAACTGATGATCGTTCACCAGAACCCCCGCAGTATTCTGCATTTGATGTGTTGTATATCATGGCAATGGCTCGCCTGGCCTGCACGCATATCCAATCTCACAATGTGCTGCTTGTTGTGTCATACTGCTTCCTCAACATTCAGTTGGACTCAACCTGCAGCATAGCTGATGATCATTCAGGAGGAATGTTAGACGATCCTGGTAGCATACCTGTTACTAACATGTTCCGGGTGGTGGCAGCAGTAGCACTGTTTCTGGAGGGACTGATTGG
>NSMO01000239.1:0-32148 GCA_002588565.1 Coelastrella sp. UTEX B 3026
AGCCTCAAGACGACTCAATGACCAGACACCAGGGTATCTTGCAGCACTTGCATGAATCTGGTGTGTCTGGTAATATGTGACAGATCAGCATTGAGATTAAGCTGGCAGTAAAATGCAATCACCCTTGGATGTTGTAAGGCTGCTCTTTGACAGGCCAGTGTTAGCAGTGTAGGATCAGCAGCAGAAGAGTCAGTGGGTTGTGGCGGGCAGCAGCAGATGGCGGCACACTTCAGTGATGATGCAAAGCAACACTTTTATGAGCTTCTACAGGTCAGCTTTACACTGTGTACCTGTTGGTGTCACTGCCCGGGTTCCAACTGCTTTTGTTCACTATTCAAAGTGCATTTCGTCTGTTTCTAGAGGACATAACAAGTTCACTTGCAGGTTCCAAGTGCATGTCTTAATGTTTTCCATTTGTGGTTGCTGAGGGCAGTGCGTGCTGGTGGGCGTTCTTCTCGGCCCATGCAGCACTTTTCAAATATGTTACTCTTATGAGCTTCTACAGGCCAAGTTCTCGGAAAGTTGTGTGATCAAACTCATGTTGGTGTCTCTGTCTGGTCTCTTGGTCTTGGCTTGTTCACTTTCTGTTTTCTTCAATTGCATTTGTTCAGTAAATTCGAATCCAGAGTACTTTCCGTCTGATTTTGAGAAACACAAATTTGTTTTCTCACCAGTGTCAAGTGTAAGTCACGGTGTTTGTGTGGTGGCTGAGGGCAGTGCATGTTGGTGGACATCTTTCCTGCCTGATGGCCAGTGCCCCCCCCCCCCCCCCCCCCCCCCCCCCCGCGCAGCGCGAAGAGTTATCTGCGTATGGGCTGTTTGAGCAGGCTAGTCCACGCGGGACACCCCAAATATGTCATCACACCAATGCTGCCGTTGAATGATCCAACCCACACAGACCTGACACAAACTCTTACCACCAGCAAACAGTTGCAGCGGCATAAATCTCCCTGTTGCTGCTGTTGCCAATCTATATGTGAGTTTTACGACAACATACAGTCCTGCACAAGTTCACAAACCCAGTATTGCCATTATATACGTAAGCCGCACAATCAACACAAGTGCTGTTGCCGGTGAATTTCACAAAATCACAGCACAACAGTTGCTGCTAGTCGACACTGTGAGTTGCAAGCTACACCCACCAGCCCCCTGCTGCCATTATTGAACAGTTTCGGCTGCACAAACTATCAACCTGCTTGTATAAAGGAACCCACCAAAGCATTGCCGCTGGCTGGTGACACCTGCTATCAATATGCCTGGTGACTACTACGATCAGAACACAACGAAGCACAACCAATAGTACAAAGTACTGGCATCAGTCCAGAGACAGCAACTGTAGTATGTGCGTCACTGCTGCACATCACCAATATCGACCAGTGGTATGGCAGCTGCCTACTCGCAAGTTGAGCCACCCCCACCCACGCCTATCGCACGCACCCTTCCACCCTTGCAGATCTCAGACATAGCTGAACTCTTGTCGGCGGTCTCTTAGGACAGTCACAACTGACAGCAGTCGCTGATAGTTCACACAATACCTTCCGAGCAGTCAGGCAGATTACACCGCTGTCATGGGCACAGACTGGGATGTATGATGGGAGGTTGTTCCATAGTGCCTGATTGACAACATGTTGCTCACTAGCTGCTGGTGGCGATGAATGCAACAGCACACAGCATCACAAACGGCACTATGAATCGTACCAGACAGTGACTAGAGATGCACCCACCCAACAGCAAATCCCAGCACCCACTCCACAACAAATCCCAATACCTTTTAAGGTAGGTAAAGCAAGATGTGCCGTCTTCCAGGGACAAGATCTTGTGCATGGCATCCAGGTGCAAGATTGCAATGGCCCAACAATCACAAAGCAATGCTCAGCAGCGTACCTGCCGCTGCAATCGTGCTGGGCTGTCTGACTAGTGAATAATAATAGCTGCAAGCACAAGCAACTGCATAACCGCAATGCAACCGACCACCGAACAAAGTGCCATCCAAAAGGTGCAGGCTTACATGGCAACAGGGATGTTGGTATCTACTATAGTATATGCTATACAGCTATACAGCTATAATCAATCATGCATGAGGATGTTTGACTCGCCAACAGGCTTCAAGGGGTCTCCGGTGGCCTACCCTTGTGGCAAATAGGATGGAAAAGGTAGTTGTCAATCAGCCTATGAAATATTGGGCGTGGGGACGATGACCGTATGGCTATGGCTGACAGGTAACACTCATTTATCTACACATGAAATCAAGACCTAAGGAACTTAGCTGTTACATAGTCCTAGCTACAAGCCTTGGCAGTTGCATGTATGAGGCTAGGACCACCTCTCAGCTATGTACCCACAACATCGATCACACAAACGTTTGCCGCAACACACTGATCAGTTGTACTAACACTTTGCCTGCACAAACAGCGAAGATGACAGTGCTGAAAGGGTCACACAGTTTGCATGCACCAGTTGCTTACTAACAAGCTGAGCCACCCCCACCCACCCCTGTCACATCGACACGCACCCTTCCACTCTTGGTTATGCCAGATGCAGTTATGCTTTTGTCAATCGCCTGCTTGTCCATGCACGTATTACCTGCCAAGCTAACGCTTTGCAGGTTGTAGAAATCGGCATCAGCCATCCTGCCCCACTCTGTAGGAATCCCACCACGCAGCTTCGTCCGTGACAAGTTCATAGTCTGGATTTGCCTCATACCTGACCACACAGCTGGCAGCTGGCCTGTGATTGGGCACCCACTCACATTCAGCTTCTGGATGTTTGCCATGCCAACCCAGACAGAAGGCAAATCACCAGTGATTGCTGGGTTATCTGATACGTCCAAGGTTTTGAGGTTGAGCATGCGCGCCCACAGCAGAGGGAGAGAGCCATTGAAGCTGTTCCGCGCCAGCACAAGTTCCTGCAGCACAAACAGCAGCGATCAAGGATAGCATGATGCTAGTTTGCTCTGAGCCTGCACTTCTTATTCCCATTGCATACAATGACCAATTGTTTGTTTCTCCTGTCAGGAAAGTTGCTTTCCGCTTCTTGCATATAAGTTGGCCACAGACTGATCGGTGTTCAGAGCATGGCCAATCTATCATGTTGTATCACGCACACACGCTGATCAGTGACTGATAGCGAGGAGTTGGGCCGCAATCTCTGATCGCACCTGCAACTTCTTCAGACCTGCCCAGTTGGCTGGCAGTTGCCCATTCAGCTTGTTACCCAAGACATCCACCACGGTGAGGTTCTCAAAGGCCACAAACTCAGTAGGCAAAGTACCCGTTAGGTGGTTGCCTGACAACCTCAATTCACGCAGTTGCTCCATGCCCAAAGCAGCTTGGGTGGAGGCAGCTCGTTCAAGTGACCTGGTAGCTACCTGATAGGCACCAAGCTGCCATTGGTCGGGGCCTAAGCCTGATCCACCTGCGGCCTTGGCTGCTTTGATTCTTGCTGCTGTTATTGCTGCTTGTGCAGCTGCCCGTACAGCTGCAGGGTCCGCCCAAGCTGCCGGAATGGGCCCAATTATGCTGGAGTTGGTTAGGTCCAAGACCTCCAAACTTTGCATCATGCCCCATACCATGGGCAGCTGCCCGGACAAACCAGGCTTGGTGTTTGCTACCCGAATGTACCTTAGCTGTTGGAAAGCTGCCCAAAGCTCAGGCAAAGGACCTCGTACACCGGTGTTAGAGATGTCAAGCGTTTGTAAGCTGGCCAAACCAGCCCATGCGTCTGGTAACGGCCCTGACAACCTAGGGTTTGTGCTGAGATTGAGGTGTTGAAGGTTGGGTATGGCGGCCAGGCTGGCGGGTAGCTGGCCTGATAAACCACAAGATGATAGGTCCAGGTGTGTGAGGTATCTGAGCTGAGAGAGGGTGGACTGAGGGAGCTGGCTGCCATTGAACAGGAGGCTATTGCCTTGAACTTGCAAAACCTACAGACACACGGCACAAACTGTGATCACAACACACATGTCACAAAACTACAGCAAACCTCCATCTTACAAGGCTTACAACTTGTTAGTCGGAGTAGCATCCAAGTGGTTGCAGCCTGTTTTGAAGCAGCTGAGGTTCCATGTGCTCAGCAGCTAGGCTAGCAGCCAAGCCTTGCCCTTGCTGCAGTGCAATACAGGGAGTGACGATGACACGCAAAAATCACACATGTGTTACGCCATGTCAAAGAAGTCATGCCACAGACAAATAATGCAGTGAAGCCAGATGCTGGGCATTTTGTACTGGTTGGTCCACAATGTTATCGGTCTGCTGACATGTTGTAAGCATCCGGACACATGTAGTGTTGCTATGACTTTGTAAAACAAAGTGACGTAAACAGGCTGAGTTGGCGGCATGATCTCTGTGTTCAAGGCAGAGAAAGCAACTGTCTGCATCCCCACCGCAATGTCAAATCAGGAATGTGACCCAAATGTACCTGCAAACCTTTGAGCTTCGACAATGAGGCCAGCAGCTTCTGCAAAGAGGCTCTGTTACTCTTCGTCAACCCTTTCTGCTGTAGACTGCTCAGGTCCAAGCCAAATACCTGGTTGAGCGAGTCACAAACCACACCAGAAAACAGGCGGCAATAACCAGGTGGAATGTTACCTGCATGGGCAAGGAGACCAGACAACACTGACTGATGTTGCTTTGGGGACCACACTGGATAACATGCCGAATCAGAACAATCAGACGCTGCTGCGCATTGTGGCCACCCACTTGTGTGTCACGTCTACAGATATCCAAGCAAAACCATCATTCCAAAAGCTTCAGCCCGGCGATTAACTGCAGGATTGCATGTTGTCTATGTTCAGACCCGCCCATTGACATGTACTGCCTACTTTTCAGCGGCATGATCAACTGTAATCGGTTCGGGAGCCATCCACATAAACCAATGGTGCCTTGCTGCATGATAGAGCACTGAGTGCTGTTTGGTATCATGCATGGACCTGTCGATGTTGCAGACCACCTTACCTGGTTGGTTTGCAGGTCCTGTATTGTTTTGGGCCCATGTCCACAACACTTGGCCCTTGGGGTCGAGCAACTTTCTCACTTCCAACAGCGTGCGTACCTCTTGGCTGCCGCGAGAGCATGGGACATTTGGCTTATCACCAAATATATTGGTCATCAGTTGATCAGGAACACATCCCGTGATGTTGGTCCCATCAATGAAGACACCAGCTTGCATCTTGGCCCATTCAATAGGGATGCTGCCATTGATGGGGTTGCGGCTGCATACAAGTTCCTGTAATGACCCAGCTAGATTACCTGTACCCCAAGAAGCCGGCAGACGACCTTCTATCTTATTGGATGGAAGCAAGAGATTGGAGAGGCGCATATCTTGCCAGCTTGCAGGCAAGGTCCCGGTGAGCTGGTTGTCATGTAGCCTCACGTGTGTGAGTGTTGTCCAAGCTCCCCAAGAGGAAGGCAACGTGCCTTGCAACCCAGAAGATTGAAGTGTCAAGCGCTGTAGAGAGGGTGGTGCTTTCTGGGCCAGGTCTGGAGGGAGAGTGCTCGCTGTAACATTCAACTGGTTGCCAGCAGAATTGTAGCATTGAAACCACTGTAGTCGTGGCAGAAGTGACACAAATCTGGGCAGGTATGTCAGGTCAAGGCTTGCTTTCATACAATACAACTTTGTTATAAACTTCACTCCTTCAAAGAATGTCACTGTATAATCAACATAACCGGACTTTGGGTCTGTAGGATTGAGAAGAATCCTGTAATCAGCCTGTGGGGTGGGCGAATTGGCGGCTGCGAGATTGTTGACAGCAGTTTTTGTTGCTTTTTGCCTTGAAGGGGGACCAGCCATGAACAGCGGTTGCAGATAGTGGTCCAAGGCATCCCACTGTTGCTTCTCTAGGGCAGCTGCATCAAGAGTACATAGTCCAGTTATGCCAGTGTTGTTAACCTGCATGGTTGTGTATGCTGTTAATGGCACACAACCAGTCAGCCTGCAGTAAGCAAACACTCAATTTGCTCTTTCAAAGTGCGGCACAAGCCAAGGTGGACACGGGCTGCACTGTATGCAATTGGTCCATTGGTTGCTTCATTCAATAGCAATGATCATCATTAATATATACTCGCTTTCTTACATTGTGCACCTAGCCAGCTTGACTGCTTCTCAAAGGTCTATATATGGCCTCATACTACCAGAGTTAGGTTTGTTCAACATGGTGCACATGCTCCAGATTCTGCCAGAATCGACAATGCAAGAGGCTGTGGTCAGAAAATAGCACACTACTAGTGTGCCAGTTACGGTATCTGGCTGATAGCATGCTTTGCGATGCTAATGTGAATCCCTTTGAACCAACCTGGCGTTCCCATCTAAGGATAGATATTCCAGGATGCCTTTGATATCCGACCAGGTTGGTGGAACATGTCCCTCCAGATTATTGTTGCTTAGGTAGACTTCTCTTATCTGTGTCCAACCAGACCAGCTGCTAGGAAGGTCTCCCGTGAGCAGATTGTAGCTCAGGTCCATTTGTGACAATGACTGCATGTTAGCCCATTCTGAAGGTAGCTGCCCCGTGAGCTGGTTATATGACATGTCAAGCTGCGAAAGGTTCTTCATGTCCAAGCCCCATATGGCTGGCAGGGTACCTCTGAGACCGCAATCTTTTGGCCTACATTACAAACGTGGTCAGCATGCTGGTGAAGTCGGAGTGTATCAAAAGCGAAAACGCGTGTGAGAGGGAGGCCTGGTCACACCGTACGACATTGCGAAGTCTGTGTAAATGCAGCAGGGACTTTAAATCTAAAGTCCCTGCTGCATCTTATCTGCCCTGAGTGCCCAATATTTTGAGAGAGGGTTGTTACACGTGGATACCTCACCGCCTCAGGCAGTACTCTCCAAATAATCATGATTCCACACATGTGCCATGCATGAAACGTTCTTTGACGGGACCGCGTTGCCGCTTGACATGGATAAAAGCAGTCTAATAAGCTGTTGTCCTTGTCTTTGTATATGTACACAGCCTTTCAGCGGAATGATGTAGTTACTCACCGTGTTTTTGTCGCACTTGCATCCAACGAGCTGATCCTGAGCCATGTCAACCTTTGCAATCCCGCAGCAAGGTTGTTTGGAAGGATGCCATTCGAGCAATAGAAAAGCAGAGTCATATCTTCGAGGTCAGAGAGCGCTCCTAGTTGAGCTGGTACGTGGCCATTGCGTGCGATAATGTACAGGGAACGCAGCTTCGTTAGTGACAGTACAGCGTCCACAAGCTGCCAGTCAAGAGAAACTGCCGGGCGTGATCTCACAGAACTTTCCATGTGGATGTGGATACTGGTGATGTACCCATCCCTGCAGCCTAATACCCATCTATTGACAAACACTCTGCGTTCAGCAGAGTCCGTTATTCCTGCCAACCATGCCTCACTTGAGCAGTAGTTGACTGGCACAGGTATATGCGGATAGTTGTGCAAGTCCAGGATCTGCCTAAGCGCCCGAGGCTGTGAAACAGCGGGATCTGCAAAGAAGGCCACCTTATTGAGCTGGCCGATGGCTGAAGATATCCCACATATGTTCAGCCTATAGCCAGCCGGGTCTCTGGACACATCCAACTCCGAGTAATACAACGTGCAGCTGCTAATACCCGCACAGCCTTTGAGCGACCCCGGGGAGAGCCGGCAGGTTACATACCCGGTCTGGGAGCCGTTGGGGCAAACAAGGTACGGGTCCGTTGCGTTGATGGAGTCTGTGAAGTCGGTTGTGCTAGCAAGGAGTCCCTGGAGCTGCTGCTCTGAAGGGCTGCCACTGATTGTGACGTTCACCGGGGTTACAGGAACTTGCGTGTTGTCCCGCGCCAGCTTGCGTATATCCATGAGAAAGGCGTCCGCGATTGAGGAGACGGTTTCGCCAGGTGTTGCATTGTAGTAGTAGCAGGCTGCGGTGAGATTTGTGCGGTCTGTCGGGTCCACCAAGTCGATGGCCTTGCGGCGGTCGCGGCTCCAAGGTTGCACCTCGTGAGGGTCGAGGTCGGTGCCAGGTTCTGGCTGGCACATCACGCCGTACGTATCATCGGGTGCGCCGACACCTGCAGACGAAGAAGCAAAGGTGACAAAGAGATTCTCAGAAAACCTTGCGTGTTACGAGCCCCCACCCTCTCTGGCTGGTATACGTAACGTGCAGGCAGGGCAGCTGTTGTAGTGTACAACTTGTACATCGAGGCTGCTGTACAGCGCAGCAACACTTCAAGCTAGGCTAGTGCAGTAAGGACGATCGTTGATGGGCCCCCAGCTGTGACAGCTGTGCTGTAACAGTACATGCAGTGACTGCATGTACAGCAACTGTACAGCATATTGCGCAAGCAATGGATATCGACGACCGCAAACAACCTATCCAGGACAGGTTTTTGTTGTCCTGTATGCTGCTGCTACTGTGATGTATACAGTCAAAGCATGAAGCAGAACCTGCACAACTGTAGGCGCCTTGTGGTGTATATATGCGCGCCTTGTGGTGGTATACAAACATCATTGGGCTGCATATATCTGCCTGTATTTGAAGCTTACATGCTCCCCATGGCAGGCAGCTGTTTTTTCACAGGGTTGTCTGAAGTACAAATGTCTTTTCAATTCTCAACCTGTCGCAAAGTGGTCTCAAACTGGTCCCAAAGGTTCCCAAGCCTGTTCCCGATCCACCGGGATATGTGAGGTGTCCATGGGGAGCTCCCAAAAGCTTTATCGTAGACATCTCAACCAAGTCTCAAACAATCTCATGTTGGTCCCAAGTCTTTCCCGATGGGAATGTTTCGAGACATGGTTGTGAAAAGCCTGCTGAATGACAGTGCTTGCGCAAGTGCGTTCACTGCAGCTGGGGCGCCCCGCCGGCGGGCCTGCTACAAAGGCGCGAACGCAAGCGCCTGACGTTCTTGGCGCGACAGGTGCAAGCAAAGAACAGTAGATTTGCTGGCTGAACAGAAAGAGTTGGGAATCAGGTACAAGTAACAGTGTACCGTACAGGCTACGTAGCGAATTTTTCAAAGATCCGAAATCAGGCGCGCACGGTAGCAGTGGCATCTGGATCAAAGCTGTGCTGATTTCAGGCGCATTGTTTGCATAAGCTCAAATTTGTTCTGTGTTTTCTGGATCGCGACCCGCAGCAGCACACGGACGTGAGAAATTGCTGAAACAGCTGCAAAGCAAGCAGGTGGCGTTATGAGAGCGGCACCCGCATGCAAACATGAATGTTTTTCAACGCTATTGTGTTGTGGTAAAAGCAGCGGGGGTGTGCAGTAGCAGATGGAAGTCGACAGCCGATCAGACAGCTGTCTGCCTGCAGGTGTAACAGCAGACGCGAAAACGGTTATTGTCATGGGCAGGGGTTCAGCACCTGCACGCACCTGTTTCGGCAACAACCAACAGAACTCTTGTGCAGAATGCAACGCACCAGATACGAGAGAGCGCACCATATTCCAAACCTGCTAAGGCCATGCCAAGGTGCTAACAAGCAGCTTTGCGGGCGAAGCACTGCAGCGCATGGCCTGTCGCAGTCGTGGCCTGGGAATGAGTGTGAGATGAGTCAAGCATTGCCTACAGAAGCCATGTCATGGCAGACTTGCCGCAGGCTGCTCGAAATCCGTTGATCAATACTTGCAGCACAGACAAATGTGATTTGGGGGTCCGTGATGATTGTGGCGGACCTGGTGGATGATCAAGAAAGGCATATGCATCTCCTTGCACGTTCGAAGCTCTGAATTGGGCAGCCCTTGATGAATGCTTTTCAAGCTACCTTACTGTGAAATGTGTCACAACCGCACCCACCCTGTCATGTCTTGGTTGTTGTACCCCACAATGACCACAGCATGACCGTACAACTTCCTGGCTCCGTCTGTCTTGTTATAGACGCCATTTCCCATGTGTGATTTGGTGGGATCAAAGAATGACTTGAAGTCATCATATATCGTTATCCTGGTGACAACTGACCCGTACTGCCGGATGTGTTGCTGAATTTGCCAGAAGGTGCTCAATGCTTTATAAGAGCATGTCAGCCAGGGCAGCGTCCTGTTGCTGGAGGGACAAGCTGTTGCTGCTGCATCACATGTTCCAGTCCAAGAGCCAATCTCTTGTTCTGGAAGGTTGCTCACACCGCAGCTGCTGGGGCGGACAAGGGCCCAGTTGTTCTGAACCTGAGTACATGGTGTGACACAAAAGCATGACGTCAATAGATTCTTATCAGCTGCTACATTGGTGGCTAAGCGGTCATTTCCTGCCTTAGTTCCAACGCACAGTGTTTTGGACATGCAACGGCTGAATGCACAGCATGCATTGAAGCTGAGTCATGCTCGCAAAGCGGTTCGCCGTGGGTCGAGCTCGGTGGATACTTGTAGTCACCAGTTACATCGGTCACTTGGAGCGATACTGCATACAGCGACAGAAGGTCAGGAGTGCCATTGACATTTTGTGCATCTGCACAGATGGCTCAAGCCAGCCGTAAACCAACTCACTTGCCAGTTCTTGATCTGCCGCTGGGGACAATAGCAATGGCTAGAGAAGGAGAAATGCCTGTTGCAAGCGACACTCTGTGCTACCAACCTGGTCCAAGGCGTCCGCTATCTGCCATCCACTAGCACAAGTGCGGCCTCCGCCACTGCAGTAGTACAAGCTTTGAGCACTGACATCCCACTCGCTGGCATTTTGCTGCAGCACAGATGCTACAGATGCCTCTACCGCTGCAGCCACAGCGTGCCCCACACATGTAGAACACTGCCCCTGATCACGGACTTTTGGCAGGTAGTCCTTGCCCCCGGGGGTCTGGCTGGTGTCAAAGCTGTGGTATACTGCGGGGGAGCCTGCAGCCACCATGATTCTCAAGTTGAACGTTACAAGCGAGAGAACACCACAGAGGAAAAGCCAGAAAAGTGCCTTCCAGTGCCTGTAAAACTGGCACCTCAGTCACGTGGCGCTCCCAGCAGCCAGCGCTGCTGTAAGTTTGCTATGCTCAGCTGCAGATCAGCTGAGGCGGAGAGAGCAGCAGCTGGGTCTACATGTGGCTTGTGCAGTTGTCTGGTCGCCCACGCATTACCAGGCAGGAAACAGCATGCAGCAGATTTCTACTGCACTGAGTGGCGGCTTGAAACATGCTGTTGTGTAGTAGCATGGACCAGACGCGGCTTGAATTATGGGAAGGATGTAGCAGCATGGAACAGGTGCACTGCCTCTATCTTTTCACCACATCCAGCTGTATGCAGTTGTCTGCTCCATGCCTGCATGCAAGTCACAGTCCCAGTGTAGTATGCGGCATCCCATCACGTTCTGTTGTGTCCGACACAGAATAGTATTTCGACTGCAGAGAATAAGGCATGCCCTCTCATGCCGGCTCCATGTGGGCTCACCAGCTATGTAATACAGCTCCATCTGCTGTTGTATGATTTGTGTGGTGTCAGAACTTCCGCTGTTCCTACCGCGACGGCCCTTGTTTTGCCCCGAGCCAGGGCGCGAGTTGCCGAATCTGGCGCCTGCAGCAAGTGAACAAATCCAAGCACCACATGCTTTCCAAGTAGTCTTGCAGCTTCAACACAGGTGGAGTCATCAGATTACAGCTGTCCATCAGATGAGGTGCAGAAGGTGTCACAAACACATGTTTGACTGCTTGGCGATGCGACAGCTGTGCAGAGCTAGTGTTGGGGCACCAAACAGCAGCGACAACTCTGCACATGCGCTTAGCACACATGCATGCTCTGATCAGAGGCGCCAAGCAAGTGACACAGGAGCCAGGTGGCATGTGCAGTACACTGTGCTGGCCACAATGGCTGCTTAGGTGACCAGCGCCAGGACCAATCCAGTCACACGGTGGTCCGACTGAGTAATATATTGACAGGCTGTCACTGTGACATTGACAGTTGCTCACCTGTGAAGCCATCAGATAACTCCAGTAGGTCTTGAAACTCCTCAAAGCGTCCAAGTGCAGCTAGTTCTCCAGCGCCCACAGACTCATCTGGGAGGTTCAAACCTTGGGCATTGGCCAATCTTATGCCCTGGTTGGAGTGTTGGAGGCACGGTGTTGTGTTGAAGCTGCTGATGTCCGGCCAGGGGAGCAGGAGCAGGATGCCAAGCACTAGTAGGTATGATTGCAGGTGACAGTAATGGCGCTGTGCCATCGTCACCAGCTGTAAGGGTTCAAAGATGCTCTGTAAGCTTGCCAAACCCACACTGAGTGATTGCACCTGTGGCATAAGGGCACAAGAGCGTGCATCTGTCAGTAAGTATCTAGAATGCAGTCTGAGAGAGGGAGCCACCAATCGTACTGCTTGCTGTGGTCTGGTCTGTACAATAGAGAACTTCTCCGCTTCCAGGTGACATGCAGCATGGCACTGCTTTGTTTGACAACATGCATCACCAAAGCAAGCACCGGTCATGGCTTGGCGAGTCACCAATGCTGCGTTTTGGCGCTTTGCCTCGAGTACTGGTGCTGTCTTGTGCCGGTCATAGAGTGGACTGTGCCGCAACAGGCAGCAGCTGCACAAATGATCTACGGCTGCAAATATATCATGATCCATCAAGAAATGTGCAACGCTGACCCTTGAGCATCCAAATGTACAAAACACCTTGCCGCTGACTGTTTCAGCTGGTGCCACGCTGCGTTTCCACCGTGGTCTCAGAATGCGTGACACTCACAGATTGCTATTTTTAAACTTACCTGAACGGATCTCAAGATCGCAATTGTGATCCAGCGCAGCTTACTCCCAGCCCGGCGTGGTGGCTTCCCAAGCGGTCATTAAGCTGTGCAGCGCTGCATTGAGCTGCCAGCGCGTTCAAACACACAGTAGAGTGGGTTTGCGCCACAATTGGCCGCACGAATTGTGCGATCAATGTGCCGTGGTAAATGACAAGGCGCAGGTTCCCAGCAGGGGTTACAAACCGGCTGGGGTACCCCAGCGATGCCTGCCCGCCAAAATGCTGCCAGTCACGGTTGTTTAGCCTGCCAATACGCACTCTTGTTGTGCTTGACCACTCACTACTTGAGTGCTCAGCCAGGATCATCATCTCGTGGCCCACAGGTCATGTGCTTGCACAAGTGACTGAGCCCATGCAGACAGAGTAGATGCTAAAACTTCACAGAGTAGATGCGCTGGCGAGAGCTTGTACTGAATCAGGCTCCCTTCTCTTGGAACGACCCTTCAAGAGCAGTGCTGTCATAGCTGACAGCAAGCAGCAAGTGTACGAGGACAAAACATGACAGACCGTTGGAGGTCGTGCGGATTGCTTAAAACTTTCAGCCATAGGTTGAACGCTGCAGCTGTGGAGGTAAGTGGCTTGTCGCAATAAGCAAGGCGGCCTTAGCGTTGCTATGCTCAGCCAGTAACCATTCGCAACACTGTCAAAGAGAAATATCGCTTTCATTGGGATTGACAGCCAGCAAGCAACCATTCGCAATGCTTCTGACCAGGCTTCTGACTGAAAAGTAAACTGAGCCAATGCAACAGGTCAGATGCGCTGGCAAAATCTGATGCCGCATGAGCAAAGGTATGCCTTCATAATACAACTGCCAGAAAGTCTTCCGGAAATTCTTGGATATAGTGCAGATTCGCTGTACTGCTCTGTTCCTGTCACATGTACCTCTTGCAACAACCCGGAGAAGTATTCAGCAAGGGGGGTTCCAACACAACCATAAGCCCATCACAGCCGCTCTCTGGACGATTGCAACGCTAATCACCTATAACTCCAAACTCCTTGTACTCTGTGTCACTATCAGCCAGCCGTTGCACCACCCATCAAGTCTGCAAGACACTATCACTGCGCCATCTTAGCCCCCTCACCGACCCAGGCCTTCACAGCATCCAGAAGCTGCTGCGTGGTAGCAGCAACCCTGGTAGACGCCTCATGAGCTGGCATACCCTTCTTAACCAAATCTGCCTTGTCTCCAAGCTGCAGAGGCAGCAGTACAGGAGGAAGAGTAAGGATCATCAAGCAATGAAAGATTCAAGAGTGCAGCATGAGAAGCACTCCCTGGTGCGTCCAAGAGTGCGTCCAAGAGTGTCAATTGCAGCCGGGACCAGGGAGTGCTTCTCATGCTGCACTCTTGACTGCTAAACCCAGTTTTATCATGCAAGGTCCACCCTAGCTGACAGGCCCAACACACAGGGCATGTTGGGCAGAAACACGTGGAACAGCAGGACGCAATGGCAAGGGGTTACTGCTGCTTGGTGGTGTATCTGCTTACCAGCTTTGCCGCACGCTGCTGCAGGGACTTGCTCTTATCTGCATGATCACGAGCTGCTGCAGCAGCCTTGGCTGAAACATCCTCAAGCTGCCTCAGGAGAACCCGGGCCTGCAGATCATGAAACAAACGAACACGTCAGATTTGGTGAACAGCCGTCAGACCTGCATACACGGCTGCAGCACACAAGCTGTGTGCGTGCTGCAGGCTATGCTGCCGGACTGCCAGCAGGAGCGTTAACTTCAAATTAACGTCATTAGGTCTACAGCTGTGGAGGCTGTCTTGGTGATTGGACAGGGTCCACAGGTTCCTAGGAGGCTACCACAACTCCCAGACAGAGTGGTCACCCAATGCCAGTGGATGCTCAGCATGTATAGCTGCTGCTGGCACCCACCAAGTGCTACCTGTGGGTGTCTGCTGTGATGTAACTTGGCAAATGGGAGACAGCTAGAATGAGCTCAGTGGAAGCTGACTCTGCTGCTGTGCTTGCTACGGCTCATTGCTGTGACACGGCTGTGTGATGGTTTGAACTCCAGTGCTGTCAGACACATCGCACCTGTGCGTCCTTTTCTTTCAAGGTGGCTTCATATTCAAGTCTCCTGCTGTGCGCGTGCTCAGCTGTAGCATCATTACTAATCAATCGCGCCAGGTCAATGAGCTTGTCAATGATATCAGCTTCACCTGCAGAAAGACACCATAACAAAGGCTAGTTAGTGGTAAACCCTTTCACCTCACGAATGCAGGCACACCGCCACAAACAGCGGTACAAAAGCAGCTTATAAAGCAAGTTGTATGCAGCTCAGGCGTATCAATCATAGCCCCAGCAGCAGAGTGGCTGCTGTCCTGCTTCCGGCGCATTGTATGCTTGTGAATCAGCAAATGCGTTGCACAGACAAGCTTCTTTACAAGCCCTGAGAGTTGTCCTAACCCAGTCACTTTGCCACCACCCTCACTTACCGTCCCAGATTGTAACCAGCTGTTGTACAATGCCTAGAGCTCTGTCTTTGGCTTGCTTCTCTTGCCAGCGCTCATCACGTGTGATTGTTAAGTCCAGGCGGTTGTATACGGACGCCACAGCAAAGAAAGCAGCAAACACTGCGGCACACAGATGACACCACAGAAGTTTGAATAAAGAGGCCGTCAAGGCCAATTGACCTGTCACCCAGTGCTACGCAAACTTACCGCCACCAAGCCACTGATTTGCTGACAGCCGATTGTCATAAGGTGAAAAAGAGCCCGAAGCAGGGGGGGGGGGGGGTAGAAGAAATAGAACAGGAGCTAATGATAAGGCAACGTTCCACTTCTGCTAACTGGTTGCATTTTGAGATCATTGACTGAGCTTCACCATGTTGCTATCGCATCCACTGACTGAAGCAATGAGAGCTCAGTTGAGACCCAGGATAGGACAACATACTTCCTATTGCACAGACTACAACCAAGTTTGCTAACAAGAAGTATAGAGCCCCCAGAATAGACACCATCAAGAGTGTCCTGCCCCACCTGAGATAAGCAGTAGTGGTTCACGGATCATGCCCATGAAACCGAAGCTGTAATCCACGGCAAACTTCTTGTTATGCTCGGGTACCACATTGCTCTTTCTGAGCACCAGCACTGGTCTGCCAGCTGTGTCCAAGTAGGTGAACTTCTTGTCCCAAGATTGCTCAACTCCATCAAACGGCAACTGCACAAGAGAGATGGCAGAAGCAGCAGCAGCAGCAGTGGGCGAGTGTTAATGTGAGGCATGCTTGTACACAGTCACCAACCCACCACCAGCCTATGAACTATGCCGCAGCAACTGGCAATTGAACATCGCTGCATCACTGCAACATGTGACGCCTTGCTGCGCCGGTGGGCGTGTGTGTGTTGCAGTTGTAACATATGAAACACGATTGACTACAATCAGTCATCGTATCGTTTGCAAAGGAGAACTACATTCCCTCCTGTTCCCTGAGAGGGCGGCGTTGGATTACTCACCCAGGGGTTATGCTGTTACCCAGGGCGCTTCCCTTGATTCGTACCAGCATGGTAGATACGGCATCAGAAAAGGAGGGAGCTTGTAAGTGTATGTGCACTATTAGTGCGGCTACAGGCTGCCAATTGAGGGTGCCGTAGCAGACTGACAAACATGAGCAGCCACAAACCATTTGACAATCGCACAAGCCTACCACCGCAAGCCCTACCGTTGTTTTGATGTTGCCGGCTCCCTCTGGCAGCACCACCCTCACTTCCAGCTGCTCCACCCATACATCATCAAAGCTGGTGCTGAAATCAGTCAGCAGGCGAAGCTTGCCCTTGGGACGCCGGTAGAGGAAGCCCTCCAAAGGAGTACTCCAACCTGTAGACACAGAACACTCACTGAGCAACAGCGCGGGCTGCCTGGGAGTGGGGTAGGCTGCGCAGTAGTGGTGAAGATGAAAAACGCTAAGAGCCTGGCCCGCCGGGTATTGGGCTCGCTGTACGACAGAAGCGGACCACATCACAGACTGTGCAAGGGGGTGGGGGATGGGTGGGGTGCGGGAGGGGGGGGGGTATGCTGTACCATGGTCCGCCGGCATGCGATGGGTATGTGTACTAATGATGCTTGTGTGACAGCTTCCAATCCCAGAGACATCCATTAATGAGCGTCTGAGGCGTGTTATGAGCAATACTGTCAAGACAGGCTTGTCTTCATGAGTTGAGTCTTACCAAGAACGAAGTCAGTCTTCCAGCCACCCATCAGCGGATAACGCAGGTTGACCACAATCTCAGTCTGCAGGAGCCACACACAGCGATGTCATAGAATGGCAATTGCGCCGTGACAATTGACTCCCTTGAGATGCTGATACCTCCCAAAGAATCAAGGTATCATATTTGCAGGAGCAATGGGGGGTTACTTGAGAGGTGACCCTGGAGCACAGTGATCATCATCAGCAGCGAATCCCTGAACAGAACCAATTCTCTCATGCCGGACGCTGTAAGCTTACAGCAAGCTTATGTAAGCCACAGTCCATTGCGCGTTGAAACCGTTGCAGCTTATGCCACTTACGTTGTCGCTTCTGTGAATGGTGTCGCTGCTGCTGATGTTTCCGATGATGTCCTTGTAGTATGTGCTGTGAGCCGTCACCGGTATATGTGCATACACTTGCTGCAAGCCATTACAACGCACAACTCAAGAAAATCAGCCACAGGTTGCACAGCAGGGACAACAGGTGTCATTCTGCCAGCTGTCAAGCAGCAGTAGTGGTTGTGACCAACAGCGCTGCAGCTTCCCATAGCAGCAAACCATACTCCACCTTTCACAGTGACATAAGGTGACTGGAGTAGCAGGGAAACTGCAACTGTGCTGGGCATCCGCCATAGAACTGCTTACTGAAGGTCTGCTATCAAAGTCAGCAGCAGGTGGACAAAGCATAGCACCTGAGGTGTTTGATGTGTATGTATGCATATGTCTGTATGCAAGCCAAGTCCCAACTTTGTCGTACCTGGAATGAATTTGTCTTGCCACCAGGCGAGTGTGCATACTGCAGACGTGAGAACTTCCCAGTATGCTTTGAGCCAGCGTTTTGCTGCAGGGCCACACCACAACACATGACGCATAGACAGACAGCACTATCGTCAGCCATATATAGATGTGACACCTGCTGTGGGAGGTTGCATGGCCAGTGTGCATTGCATTGGTGATTACAGGGCACCAAAAGTGGTCTGAGATGACAGCTGGATGGTGCTGCTTGCTTGATGCCCCACAAAGAGTGTCAAGCCCTGTTTCCTCAGATCAGCAACTCACGTCTTAGCAGGCGGGTAACTCTAGGGCGCTGAACAGCAGCTGCAAGCTGTGGAATGCAACACGTGCAGGTAATTACGTGCGCAACAGTGCCACTCACGATCTCATAACTCTCCTCCACGTATATGTTGCCCCAGTGTGACACCTCAATCTCGCGCACAAGATTGTTGACCTGGGTGCAGACAGCAACAGGGGTTTACTGCAGGATATGTGTTGCACGTGTAAGAGGAAGACTACCTGCATCTTTAATCTCAGCAGCATTACTTCAAAAAAAGGATCATAGGGCTTTCCCAGGCACAAACTCGCAACCCAAATTCAGCCTGAAAGGCTGTCAATGCGTCGCACGTGCTCCCTGACTGCAGCTACAAGCAAGCAGTTCTTCTGTCCACACTAAGCCACGCTGCAAGTGAAGTTGCTTCTGATAACATGCCAAGCGCCTTTGTATGCCTAGCTGATGGTCATCTCCAGACACAGTGGTGCTGCAAATCCACGACTCCTGCAATATTGCTGCTAACACCACCACTGCTGCTCACCCTCTTGAATGGCTTATCATGGTGGAAGTGTACTTTCAGCTCCTTGAGCGACCAGGGCTCCTGGCGGTCATATTTGCCATAGCTGATCTTGCTGCCGCTGCGGCTTGATGTGCTGTCTTCTGTGAAATCCTTCATGTCCGTAGTCGGCAGCAGCACCTGTGGTACAAGCAGGATATGACGCTTTTCAGCATGTGGAAGTCAGCATGTCGAAGTTGCTGTTGCAACGAGCCTTGCTGTGTGCTGCTGCTGTTGCTAGCTTGCAGGATACTTGCAGTGAGGTGGGCGAGTCCTGATGTGACTGTGTAAGCCCCACTTGGGGTGATGAATCACACGAGCCGACGCCTAATGGAGCCTAGAATCACAACGTATGAGAATATGGCTAGTCGACCGCTGCATGCATAGAGACGGCCCAGGTAAGAACAGCAGCTGCTGTGTGGTGTGCTATGCCATTGCTTGATTGCTGCTGGCAGTCCTTTGGAATTCTGCCGGAGCTGCATGTACAGCAAACCAGTGCGAAGTATTGGCTGCTAGCAGGGGTGCTTACGTTCGTGGTCTGTGCCTCCACTACATAGGGCGACAGCAAGTACAGGTTGTCATAGTACTCGACATACTGCTTCTCCCCTTGCTTGATTTCACTGGGGTTTGGCTTGAATACACCCGTGATTGTGGCAACAACGTCGAACTCGACGATTTTGCCTTTTGCGAATGCCTTGCTGAATGTGGCTCTGTAGCAACTGACACCTGCTGGAGCCCCCGTTGGCGCCTGCTCCAACTGCGTAACCTCCTGCCTTTGTTTGGCAACCAAGACCTGAATAAATGGAGAGCCAGAACCGCGAGTTGACCCCCTGGACAAAGCACCTCACGCACACAGCGCAGGCTGTTAGGTGCTTCAAACGAACAACCCACCTTCAGTAGAGATATGCGGCTGGCCTGGGTATCTGAGTAGCATACCACGAAGTCCGACACATCAGTGCCCGCTGTACTCTTCGCTGTGATGGTGTCTATGACTTTTGCCCAAGTGTTCTTCAGGTTGATCTGCAGAAGGCAGATTTGCTCTCAGGATCGTGCAGCCTAGACAGTCGCAAATGTGTTGGTCGTATGTTTACCCTTCTTTGGACATTCTCAATGACGAAGTCCTCTGCTGCTGCACCTGCCACTAGGCAAGCAGCCAGCAATAGAACTCTGCATAATCGCCCCATGTCTACAAAGTGTGCTTTGGGCAGTCCTTAACCCACTGCCGCCAGCTACGGCGCAAGGAGCTCGGTGGTGTCGTCGGAAGCGGGCCAACTGACAGTGGACACTGAGCGGACATTTCCGGTACCCAACATCCATACACAGTCTTGCTGCCTCGTTCTGCTTGAATGCTTACCTCAAGCTTGTCCTTTGTTACCACGTCAAATGCGCTCCAGTGACTTGGGTTGTCTACAGTACATTTGCCCGTCCGTACCCCGATTGACGACTGTTTGTGCTTATACCTTGCGACGATCACACACCATAACAGATACTGCTGCGTCCTTGCATTTATATCTAAAGCCAGTGCACGGCAACCCCCAGGTTCACATGACACGGCATTGCAGCAGTGTCAAGCAGCACTGCCAGCAGTATAAGCCAATAGACACTATCACGTGCAGTAATAATCGACTTGCAACCCATACAATGATCTTACTGTCTTCCTCTGCCTGACCTGCAATCGACGCCGTACAGTACTAGCGCACAGTGGCAGGGTTCCTCTGCTGTTGATATGGTCAGTGCAGCACATTGGCACAACCTGGATGGTAGCCCTATCATCGTTACGGAGAACGTTTTAGAGTACCGCAAAGCAATAGCGGAGTACGTCACGCCCGAAGATACAGTGCTGGAGGTTGGTTGTGCTGAAGGCCTGACAACAGCGCTGATAAGCCAAACAGCCAAGCAGGTGTGCATGCTTGCTGAATGTATGCAGCCCGCCACAGGTCTATCTTCTCATGGTTATCACGCATTGTGGTAGCGCTGCTTGCAGCTACCCAACTAGAGAAGCAGCCTGCAGCAACGGTTGGCATGACAGCCTGCAAACAGCTGCCTGTTCTCCAGCATGCTGCTGGCCTCCAGCGACCAGACATCATGTAAGACTCCAGCCACATACTGGCAGATTCCGTCAGCACATGGCGCTATTTCAAAACGTGCTGTAATGCTGTTGGTACGGCAACAACCTGCTTGCGCGGCAAGCTAGAACCCCCCTAACTTGCACCTGTGCGCTATGCTGGCAACCTTCTTAGCAGCATCATATGTGCTGGCAAACAGGTTAGCTCGAGTTGGATCATCATCATTTGGTCTTCATACCCCATACTTGCTGCTCCGTTGTGTTCAGGCCTTTGGGGTTGACAAGAGTGCGAGCCAAGCCAGTAAAGCAATACAGCGCCACCAGCACATACCCAACCTACATTTCCAACAGATAGATGCCTGGGACCTCACAGCAGTCAAGCAGCTAGCAGCACAATACAACGTTACATTTGATGTTATTTTTATTGATGTATCAGGCAGCCGGAAAGTGGGTGATGTGGAGAGTTTGCTGGTGAAGTATGAGCAGGTCTTTCAGCCTAGGCTGTTTGTGGTTAAGTGCTATCAGCTGAAGAGGCTGGTTAACAGGTGTCAGCTGTTTACACCTGTGCCTCGAGTGAATGAAGCAGCAGGACTGGCTGATGCATATGCTGATGCTGACCTTGAGGCAGCCCATGCAGGACATGAGTCAGCCGATGCAGATTTTGAAGCAGCACTGATCTCTGCTGAGTGCAAGGCAGCCGATGCAGGTTACGAATCAACACATGGTGCTGTTGGGGAAGCAGCGGATGCAGAGGCTCAAGGACAATCTTGTGAAGTTACCCTGCAGTTGCCACTTACAAAAGCTGAAGTGGAAGGGTCACAGCTGTCACAGCAGTAAGAGCATGTAATGCCTTGTGTACAGCAAGCTGCGATCGTAGTGGCCTCTGTTGGATCAGAATCTTCTTTCTTTCAGTAGTCAAGGAGCTGTTCACGGGCCATCGAGTCGACGACGCGTCATGGGCCCGTGCGGTCCAATGTTATGCAGTACCAGTTGTCCCAGCGCATGGCCATGCAGATACTGCCAGTGGTGTCACACTTCAAAGTGCTTTTCATGAGCAACCCAGCAAGTCAAAGACCGCATGGTGAAGCGTTTTTTGGCATGTCATGCATCTCCGGTGCCAGCGTGCTGCAATTCAGGCAGTCAGCAGTACAACCAGTGTACCCGGGCCTAAGATACAGTGTACCCTAGCTGGCTTGCTGCTCTGCAATTGACCTTGTGGGTCGTACTTCATCGCTGTACGCTTTGCTGGCCGTTTGCGCTCTTCGCAGTATCCATGGCTGCACAGAGCAGCCGGTGTGCCGGCAGAGCTGTCACGCCCGGTCCCGGACATTGACACAGGTGAGGATCGAGCTGCCCCTGCTAGATGCCATGCTCACGTGCGTTGATTGTTGCTGTTGTGCTTTATTAGTGTTCGCGGATCAGCATGTCGCAGGTGTGCTCTGCGGCGGTGGCACAGCTCGGCTGCTTTCATAAGGCGAGCAGGTAACATGCAAAGGCTTTCAAAATGCATAACAAGAACTCCAAGCGCCAGCGGAAGCACAAGGCCACCCAGTCTCTGAAGAGCAAGCAGCAAGCTCCTCGCCAGGATGCACTAGATTTGATTGGAGAGCACCTGTCGATCACAGCCGAGCACGAGGAGTAAGCAACGTATCTTGATAGCTACTAGAGTCTAGATTAGTCTACGCCGGCAGGCTGAGCGTGCAAACCTACAGCTAGTTCTCAATAGCCCCGTCTACTGCGGCACAGCAGCACGATACATATTTGCATGGCAGCCAGCGGGGTCGTCGGGAGCTTTGCTCTTTTTGAACGCGCCTGGTGTTTATAAACCTCTTGAAACACCCATGATGTGCAGGGACCTGGGCAGTAATGCTTTGATACTGCCAGCCACCAAGGACAGCAACAGCAGCAAAAGCAAACAGAAGCAGGAGCAGCCCCCACAACAGCTCAGCAAGTCACAGCTCAAAAAGCTCAAACAAGTCCAGCTGAAGAAGGAGCGAAGGGAGCAGCTCTCGCAAGTCATCGAGCAGCTGCACACCAGCAGCTTGCCAGATGATCAGCTCACCCTTCTGCGTCCCCTGCACCAGCGCGGTGCAAAAGAAACGAAAAAGCAGCGACTGCGGCGCGCATTGAAGCTTCAGCGTGCCGGTTTCTCCGCTCTAGCCGATGCCGAGGACCTCCTGCAGGAACGAAAAGTAAAAGGGGTTGCCGGGGGTCGAAGTGGGGATGGCAGCAGCAGCGAGGATGGCAGCAGTGGCAGCGATGGGAGCGATAGTGAGGATGAGGATCTGCGAAGACCTGCTAAGCAGGCTAGGCTGACTGTAGCGCAGCCTGCCGCTGCTGCCACAGCTCCTGTTGCAGCCGACATACCTACAGCTGCAGCACCAAAGGCTCAGCAACAGCAGCAGCAGGTTAGCCAAGATGCAGACATGCATGATGCAGCTAATGATGCGGCAGCTGCTGCTGCTGCTGCCAAAGATCAGATGGCAGCTTTGAAAGCTCAAGCATCAGCACTCAAAGCACAAGCAAAGCTTGAGGCTGATGGTCCAGCAGGTAATGCAAGATCCTGCATATCAGGTTTACTAATCGACTCACAACATAAGATTGGAAGGGACCGCAGCTCATACTAGGGGTGCAGCCCAAGTATCAGTAGCACTTGCCATGGCAGTTCATGTCTGCATTGGCTCACTGAATGCGCATATCAGGTTGGGCAGCACCTACACCACCTGTGCAGATACCGCGGCCAGGCTAGAATGCAGGCAGGTGTATTCTCTTTCTGACGCTAGTCCAGCTTGCACTATGATCATTGTAGATGGCCTTATGCATCATACTGCTTTTGGTGCTGAACACAACAGACTTCCGTCGTTTGGGGTCCTGCATAATGTTGCAAGAAACATGCAGCTAAGCATGAAACTGGACACCAGTTTGGAGTCATAGAACACACATACCTTCTGTGACTCATTGTAACACATTGGGTGCGGGGCGGATGGCCGTAAGGCTATTGGTGACAGGTAGCTATCATTATAATTGTGACTCATTATATTACATTGTAATGTTCTGCAACTGCTGTGTGACTGACTGCTGTGCTTCAGTTGATGAAGATGCAGCAGAGGAAGCTGCTGCTGCCCGTGCTGCTGCCGCCGAACGTACAGCAGCAGCTGCCGCAGGTCCCACACGTGTTGTGAGCATCACTCGGCCAGCTGCAATGGAGGAAGCCAGGACGCAGCTGCCAATCATCGGTCTAGAACAAGAGATCATGGAGGGAATAACACACAATGATGTTGTGGTAAGATTTTCTCAGAGATTGACACCTTGTCTTGTTCAAAAGAATCGGCATGTTTCGTAGGCTGGTTCTGGTGTGTGGATTAGTTCTTGGTGGATTAACAGGCCTTGTCTTCCTAGAGCTGCATTGCGTAGGCTGGTTTTGGGGTGTGCTGCAGCATTTGTTGTTCAGTCATTCTTTCATTCAGTCTGCAACTGCCAATGTGAGTAGGCACAACACATGACAATGTTGTAAGCTTCAACCTGGCCGATGACCATTTGGGGGCGACTGCTATGGCAAACCCTTATTTGTGCTGCCATGACCAATAGAAGCAGTACTGGGTATGGTGGGGGTGTCTACTGACTGGCCTGTGCTCCACTCTCTCATTGTGTGCAGGTGTTGTGTGGTGAGACAGGTTGTGGTAAGACCACCCAGGTGCCTCAGTTCCTGCTAGAAGCTGGCTACGGTTGCAAAGAATACCCTGAGCGTGGTGGCGCCATCTGTGTCACACAGCCTCGCAGGGTGGCGGCAATCAGCACCGCAGAACGTGTGGCTACAGAGTTGGGTGTCAAGTTGGGCGGCTTAGTGGGTTACCAGGTGCGTAATATCAAATGCAGCTGCGGAATTCCAACATTCGGACACTGCCTTGCCAGGCATAGCACATGTGTCATGGATAGCTGCATAAGCTGGACGAAAAACAAAAAACCGAGAGGTTCTATTTCCTGTTCACTGTTTGCTGTCAGCAAACATCAGATTTACGCCAGTTGGCTGTGTCACTTCAGTTTTATCCGGTTAGTGGAGAGTACTGCCTGAGGCGGTGAGGTATCCACGTGTAACAACCCTCTCTCAAATAGTATTTTCGGTTTTCTCTTGTTGTTTCACTCTTGTTGACTGGCTCATCGCAGGCAAATTAGCAGCTACCAACTCACTGTTGCAATACAGATGAGCTGCAATTGGTCTCTGCCAAAGTGGCTACATGTCCACCATGCCAATGGGTTCGGTCATGTGTTGCTGTGTCCATGCAGGTCCGCCATGACCGGCGTGTCGGCGGCGACAGCGCGGTCCGCTTCATGACTGATGGTGTGTTGATGAGGCAGTTGCAGTCGGACTTCCTGCTCAGGTCTTACAGTGTGATCTTGTTGGACGAGGCGCACGAGCGTTCACTTAACACAGACTTGTTGTTAGGTAAGGCGCTGTCATCATGCCAGGCCAAACATCCCATATGCCTGGTATAATACCTTTGCATATGTATAAACATCCAGTATACTGACACACTGACACACGCATGTCTGGTTTGCATATGTCTAGATATTCAGTAAACTGAAACACTGACACATGTATGTTTTTATAACAATTCTTGGCGCGCCTGATACTGCGGTCCTAGATTCGACTGAGCAAATGCTGCCAGCACGGCGTACGTGCCTGTCACTTGAACATGTGTGTTGGAGTGGGAAAGTATCATAACTCTTTCCTGGCGGCCATGATTGGCTTTGCATACCTGACAAACTGATGTCTTCAACAATGGTTTATTGAATTCAATGTGCGTCCAACTCTTGCAATCAGGTCTGCACAGTTCTTGAGCTTTTGCACCAGTGGGCACCAGTTGTGGAGCCATGCCAGGGAATACAGCTTCATCAGTACTCACACCTAGCGCTAGCGCTTAGTTGAGCGCATGCTGCTGTTTGCAGCCTGCCGGTTTGTGTTGGACCCCTTGCGTTGGACCCCCAGGCTCACGATTTACGTGTGCTAATGTTAATGCAGGCATGCTATCTCGCTTGGTGCCCCTCAGGCGCCGACTACACGAGCAGTGGCTAGCAGCCGGTCAGCCTGAAGCCCCGGAACCACAAACCCCAGCCTCAGCTGGAACAAACCCTAACAACTTAGGCCCTATCTATCCCTTGAAGCTCATCATCATGAGTGCTACGCTCAGGACTTCAGACTTCACAGAGAATAAGCGACTGTTTAGCAAGCCCCCGCCTGTTTTGAGTGTGCCAGCGAGGCAGTTCCCAGTGACGATACACTTTGCGAAACATACTGAGCTGCATGACTACCTGGGCTCCGCTGTAAGGAAGGTAGGCGTTTTCGTCAGGGTCTGACACACTGTGGGGTTTTGCTTGTCGGGTTCCTTTGTAAGGAAGATGCTTTTTGGCCTGCCCCTGGGTGGGGCAGACAAACCACTGCTGTCAGCTCTAGGAGCCAGCCAGGAGTCTGGTCGCTTGCCAGATCTGACTGCAAACAACGAAAGCTGGGTGCAAGAGATGTGTGTTGGTAGATGTGTGAGCTGGCATGCTGCTACAGGTGTGGTTTCATCTGCTGCTTACCGTGCTCAGGGTGCTGCTGTGCTTTGTGTCCTGCAGGTGTGTCGCATTCACCGTGAGCTTCCTGGTGGTGGCATCTTGCTGTTTCTTACTGGCCAACGTGAAGTTCAGGTAGCAGTACGGCGCATCAAACAGGCGTTTGCCAAATCAGGGCGCGCTGCTGCTGCTGGAAGCTCAAGCAAGGCTGCTGCTGGAAGCTCAAGCAAGGCAGCAGCAGCAGCAGCAGGGGCGAGCACAGCAGCAGACAGTGCAGACCTGAACAACGCCGCTGATGAAGACGCCGATATCGCTGCTGGTGCTGACGCCGCGGAGATTGCCGCGGACGCTGCTGATGCGGCGCTCGAGCAGGATCTGCTCGATGCCGCGGCCGGGGATGCCTCCGCAGCTGCCATGGATGACTTTGACATGCTTGAAAAGGACGAAGATGAGGAAGATGTTGTCATTATGGGCGGAGACGGTTGGACTCCTGAAGAGCTAGCGGCGGCAGAAGCGCGGTTTGAGAAAGTGTATGGGCTCAGTCTGCATCAGGCTTCGAACCAGGGACCTCAAGGCGATACAGCCAGCAGCGCCGGAGCTGACACAGGCGGCAGCCAGCAGCCGCAGCAGCAGCGCGCAGCAGCTCCGGTGCATGTTTTGCCGCTGTATGCTATGCTGCAGCAGGCGCAGCAGGCCGCGGTGTTTCAGCCGGTCCCGGCCGGGCACCGGCTGATCGTGGTAGCGACCAACGTCGCCGAGACATCGATCACCATCCCGGGCATCAGGTACGGCGGTCTCTTCTGGTCTTGTGTACACAACACAGCCAACAAAACTATCCTTCCACGGTCGTTAGTCAAAGCTGCGCTAACGCACCTCATGCACCATGTGTTCAAGGACCGGCCAAATCAACATGAGGCTGAATTTGTCAAGATTCCAGCATGCAAGTCTTTAGCTTGCGTTCTTTTCCCAAGATAGAATGTCAAGAGTGTTTTGCAAGCTCATTTCAAACCATTATACCAGCTACTCAGACTGGTTTCGCCAAATTGGAGTTTCGTGTCGTCTTCTTCCCGCAGGTATGTCGTGGATTGTGGTCGGTCCAAGCAGAAGCTCCTGGAATCCAATTCAGGTGGCGCTGTAGCTCGCTACGCCGTTGACTGGGTCTCAAAGGCAGCAGCTGAACAACGAGCAGGACGTGCTGGGCGAACTGGTCCAGGTCACGTGTACAGGTTGTACAGCAGCGCACACTTCAACGACAACTTCAAGCAGCATACAGACCCGGAGATTGCTAATACATCGCTGGAAGGTGTCGTGCTGCTGCTGAAGGCCATGGGGGTGGATAAGGTGGGTCATCTTGGTATCGGTTCAATGAAATCATCAGCCTCTGTCAAGCTGTCAAGTGTGACTGTCAAGTGCCAACTCGCTGTCAAGTCTGTCAACGCTCTGTCAAGTGTTGCGCCATGTGTTCCTGTCAGGACAAGTATCCACTCTCAAGTGTACTGTCAAGTCTATGTGAACAGCAGGGCGCTCCTTTATATTGCTCCTGGTTCGTCCTTGTGACCAATGCCAGCAGTGCAGCACTGCAGGCTGAGGAATTTCTGAGTGGTGGTGCTTTATGCTCTCATGAGTGCTGCATTGTGCCTTGTGGTGTGCTGGCTAACATACAGTGGTTGGCTAGTTACTGAATGACATTGTGAAATGACATAAGTGAATCATCGTGGTACAGGGCCACAATCAGTTGGCACCCCCAAGTTATCCTGCAAGATGGCCCTATGATGCTTAACAATATATACGCTATGCTGAAATCAACTGTGGACAGCTTCTTGCAACCTGAGGGCACTAGCAGTCCTATTGTGGCAGGTCTACTTTTCTACTTCTTTGGTGCAATCAGCATGTTGCTTCTACTACTGGTATAGTATTGATAGGTCCATTGTGCTTCCAGTCAGCTGTGTAAGTTTTATTCTTTTTGTTTGCCCGGTGATGTATCAACAATATATACGCTATGCTGAGCTAACAGCAGAGGACAGATTCTTGCAACCTGAGGGCATTGTGCGAACTTCAAGCTGCTTGCTGAGCGGGGACCATTTGAAACCCTTTTTGCCGCCTCTGTTTCTGTCAAATGATTGGCTACTCTGCATGCCCGCTAGTTACGCCAGCTGGGTATGTTCTATTCGTGATTCTGAGGTGCTGCTGACGGGTGCCTGATTTGCACGCTTTTATGGTATGCTGTGCTTGTTCCCGTTCCCCTACCCTATGATGTTCAACAATATATACGCTATGCTGAAACCAACTGTGGACAGCTTCTTGCAACCTGAGGGCTACTATTGATGCATTACCTTCAAGATTGACAAGCTACTGGTCACATGGGACCAATGTGATGCGATGTTGCATCAAGCTCTAGATGAGTTTGGTATGCACTGGCAACCGACAACTGGCGACCGACAGCCGTGTGCCCACCATCAAACGTTGACCCAACCGTTGTCTGTTATGGTTGTATCATGCAGGTTGCAAACTTCCCTTTCCCGTCCCCGCCTGATCTGGAAGCCCTACAGTCAGCCACCAAGTGCCTGCTAGCGCTCTCAGCCCTAAGCCCTGAACCCCAAAAGGCGCTGCTGCCAAAACCCCAGCAGCCAGCAGCAGTCGCTGCTGTAGCAGCAGGGAAGCTGACAGCACTTGGTCGAGCTATGGCTGTGTTTCCGATCACACCTAGGCACAGCCGCATGCTGCTGCAGCTAGCACTCTGGCAGCAGCAGCAGGGGTTGGCAGCAGCAGCAGGAGGAGGAGGATCTGGGATGTTGGGTGGTGTGTCGGCGCCAGCAGCGGTGGCAGCACTGCCGTATGCTATTGCATTGGCTGCTGCATTGTCCCTAGAGAGCCCGTTTATGCACATAGATGCATTGCAGTCTGAGACAGAAGCAGCGGCAGCAGCAAAAGATGATCCAGCAGCAGCAGCAGATGAAGACTGCAGCAGGAAGGACCCTGCTGCAGCAGCGGCAGCAGCTGCTGCCAAGGCAGAGAACAAAAAGAAGGCCCAGAGAGCATCAGCAGCACATGCTAGGTTCAGATCAACACACGGTGATGCCATCAGTAGCTTGAACGTCTTATGTGCTTACGAGGCAGCAGCTGCTGCTGGCAATGCGGAAGACTTCTGCTCTCGCAACTTTCTGCATGCTCGGCACTTACGCGAGATGAGTCAACTTAGGCAGCAACTGGGTCGCATTCTGCTGCAAATGCACCAGCAGCAGCAGGGTGGAGGCAAGGGCTTTGCGCATTTGCCTAGCCTCAGAGACAATAGCAGCAGCAGCAGCAGAAGTGACCAGGGCTCAGCCCTGCAGCTGCTGCAGTGTTTGCTGTCAGCTGTGGATACAGTAGGGACTGATAAGTTTGATCGGCCCCTGCCGGAGCCATCTGCCAAGGTGCTGGAAGTGCTAAGAAGAGGTCTGGCTGCTGGATGGTGTGATCAGGTACGGACATGAGGGATTCAAATTTGTGAGCTCTACCCTGTAACATGCTCCACATCCAAAGCATAAACAGAAGTAATGACCAGGTCTGCTGCTGCCAGTTTTTATCTGCATAAGTTTCGTCTAGTAGGGGATGTATGACTTTTTGGCATCGCTAGGGCCGCAGACACTTATCGGCGTACCAAACCCATTGATTAATGTATTACAACAACTTGCTTTGCCTTGCTTGATGTGCTCCACAGGTATCTCGACGAGTGCGGTCGGCAGACTACATTCAGAAGCTCGCGACCGAGGGCCGCCTCGCGCGTCATGCCACACGCTACACGCCAGCCACCCTCGAGGAAGAAGTTTTCTTGCATCCTCGGAGTTGCCTGGCGTCTGTAGCACCGGAATATGTTGTGTACGGAGACATCGTACGGACGGCGAAACGACCGTACATGGCGCTGATGACGGCGATTGAGCCGCAGTGGCTGCCGGATTGCGGGAGCAGCCTGTGCAAGGGTAGGTTTCTCGAGTGGAAGTTCATCTTTCGCAGCCAGGCGGTCACGTACCTCAGCAGGAGGTGTCATCAGGTGTCAGGCTGCCATGAAGCCATGCGATGTTGGTCGACTCCGACACATGATTGGCGGCCCAAACTCCTGGCACTTTTTCATAACAGGCTGTCGTGCTGTAATACAAGGTCAAAAGCTCATTTGTGGCTGTTTTTGCATGCCTGCAGTGTCTGAACCACTCCTGGAGCCTGCACCCTTCTACCAGCCAGAAACCGACAAGGTTCTTGCCTGGCACGACGCCACATACAGTCAGCACATATGGCCCCTACCTCGGCTACTGCTGCCACACAAGGACCCCAAAGTTGCTGCTGCAGTGTTTGCTGCTGCACTGTTGGGTGGCAAAGTGTTGCCCGCCATGGCAGAGTTGGCCAATGCCCTCGTAGCGCCAGCTGTAACTGCAGCTAGACCTGAGTTAGCAGGCCTTCCCAGGGTTGGGCACTTGGTAGGTGCCTTGCAGGAACAGCAAGTGTTTAGTAGGGAGAGGTTAGCTGCTGTATGGGGTCAGCAGCCGCTGTACTTGAAGCAGGAGTTGGGGTTGTGGGTACAGAAGCAGCAGCGGCATTTGTTGGATGGGTTGTGGCCACAGCTGCTGCAGCAGGCGACTGACTTGCAAGGGGGTGAGGTGGCAGCAGGCCAGCAGAAGAAGCATAAGAAACACAAGAAGAAAAGCAGGGTTAGCTAGGTTTTAGCTAGTTGGGTGCCATCAGGGATTGCAGCATTGCTGAGAGTGATGCATTTGCAGTGCTTTAGTTTCTCAAGATCCAGTCAGTGTTGCTGTGCACTGCTTGCGCATGATGTTTGGCCAGCTATTCGGCCTATATGGTTCGGTGCCATTCTTGTCAAGAACGTTGCAGTTGTCCTGGCCCACTGTGTGCTAGTGGTTGCAGCAGTGGCCGGCAGTCTGACATGCTGCATGTCGCAGCCTGCAGCAGCTGCAGGCTGCAGTCCGGAAGTTGGTGTCCGCTGCCCCTATGTCAGTTCCAGCCACCTGCCAGTCTCTTTTCAGAGCCCAACATCTGTGGGGCACACCTGTGGTGGCCTGACACCACCATCTGTTGCTGTGTTTCTATTGAATTCTAGGTCAAACAAATTTTAGGTCAAGCAACATAGAACGCCAAGCATATTGCTGCATGCTTTTGTGACTATATAAAAAACCGCACAGGCGATATGCTTCCGGCCGACTGCTTGCCTGTACTACGCAGGCATGCCATAGCGCAATGCAGCTGTTGTGTGTTTGGAATCTGCATTGGTGCTGAAGGCCGAAGAAACTGGCTTCATCGCCGTGATGGCTAAGGCCTGGGAACCAGAACATTGGAAGTAGACTATCTTTGTGCAGGGCAGGCACGCTTGCCGCCCAATAATATGACTGAGGCAATGTAACAAGATAGATGAGCTATCATGAAGATCTAATCATACTTCTGTTATAGCTGCGTAGAGCTGCAGTGCTATGCTAGGGGTCACCACCCAGGTTAGCTGTCTGCCTGTCTGCCTGTTACAAGGGGTTTGTGCCCGCAGCACTTCGTCTCCTGGGCTTCCGATTTCTGGCCATGGCTCCCATCACTGCTTCTATGTTGACACTTGCCAGACGACTGCTAGCGATCATGTACACTCACTGAGTGCTGGACAGTTCTTGTACCTGCTGAACAGTTGCAGACACTGCCAACTTGGACAGCGCTGGGGCCAGCTGATGTCGTGACGCTCTAAAGGTGGAGCTGATGCTTGTTAAGCTTGGATAGCTCAGCAATACTGCTGCAACCATGGGGAAGGAGAGCAGAAAAGACAAAAAGCACAAGAAGGAGAACAGCAAGAAGCATAAGAAGGAAAAGTCACGCAAAAGGGATCGTAGCAGTTCCGACTCCGGTTCAGACTCCGAGGAGGAGCGCAGGCGGCAGGTCGCAGAGAAGAAGGTACGCATCTCGAGCAGGATGGTCACTGTAGACTGCACAGTTCGCCCTCTGACGTGTGGCATGTCTGTTAGCCGACTAGTAACGGCTTCTTTTGATGGTGATTGCATGGCATGCTACGCAGCTGGCAGCGCTCTGCAGCCCAGCTGCAACCCAGCTTCTGCAGTGCT
>NSMO01000239.1:32158-44297 GCA_002588565.1 Coelastrella sp. UTEX B 3026
TAGACACTATCACGTGCAGTAATGATCGACTTGCAACCCATACAATGATCTTACTGTCTTCCTCTGCCTGACCTGCATTCGACGCCGTACAGTACTAGCCCACAGAGGCAGGGTTCCTCTGCTGTTGATATGGTCAGTGCAGCACACTGGCACAACCTAGATGGTAGCCCTATCATCGTTACGGAGAACGTTTTAGAGTACCGCAAAGCAATAGCGGAATACGTCACGCCCGAAGATACGGTGCTGGAGGTTGGTTGTGCTGAAGGCCTGACAACAGCGCTGATAAGCCAAACAGCCAAGCAGGTGTGCATGTTTGCTGAATGTATGCAGCCCGCCACAGGTCGATCTTCTCATGGTTATCACGCATTGTGGTAGCGCTGCTTGCAGCTAACCAACCAGAGAAGCAGCCTGCAGCGACGGATGGCATGCGCAGCCTGCAAACAGCTGCCTGTTCTCCAGCATGCTGCTGGCCTCCAGCAACCAGACATCATGTATGACTCGCACCGCATAGTGCCAGAAATTTGATTTCATCAGCATGGCGCTGATCAAAACGTGGTGTGATGCTGTTTGTACGCCAACAACTTGCTTGCGCGCCATGCTAGCAACCCCCGTATGGGTTGCAGCTATGCCATGCTTAGGAAGCAGCGCACCACTGGCAACGTCACATGTACTGCCACATAGGCTAGCTCAAGTTGGTTCATAATCAGGTAAAAACCGTACCCAAAACTTCCTACCCTGTTGTGTTCAGGCCTTTGGGGTTGATAAGAGTGCAAGCCAAGTCAGCAAAGCAGTACAGCGTCACCAGCACATACCCAACCTACACTTCCAGCAGATAGATGCCTGGGACCTCACAGCAGTCAAGCAGCTAGCAGCACAACATAACGTTACATTTAATGTTATTTTTATCGATGTATCAGGCAGCCGCAAAGTGGGTGATGTGGAGAGTTTGCTGGTGAAGTATGAGCAGGTCTTTCAGCCTAGGCTGTTTGTGGTTAAGTGCTATCAGCTGAAGAGGCTGGTTAACAGGTGTCAGCTGTTTACACCTGTGCCTCGAGTGAATGAAGCAGCAGGACTGGCTGATGCATATGCTGAGGCTGACCTTGAGGCAGCGCAGGCAGAACATGAGTCAGCTGATGCAGACTTTGAAGCAGCACTGATCTCTGCTGAGTGCAAGGCAGCCGATACGAGTCATGAATCATCTACTGATGGTGCTGTTGAGGAAACAGCGGATGCATAGGCTCAGGGACATGTTTTTGAATTGCAACCTGCAGTTGCCACTTGCAGAACTTCTTGCAGGTGGGGTGGTGGGTACAGCAGTAGGACCATGTGTATGCCCTGTGTACAGCAAGCTGTGGTCGTGTTTTTTCTTATCACAGTCTGCCGTTTGTCAGCAGGCAGGGAGGTGTTCACCGGCCATCGAGTCGGCGACGTGTCATGCTACCGTCGGTCCAATGTTGTGCAGTACCAGAACTACGTTTCGACACTGTCATGTCATGGCATGTCGAAACGTAGTTCTGGTACTGCATGATGCGAGTAGCGGTGCCACATTGCAAAGTGGTTTCACAAGCGACCTAGCAAGTGAATTGTCTCGTGGTGCAATGTTTTACTGGTCTATCATGCATCTCCAGTGCCAGTGTGGTGCATTTCAGGCAGTCAGCAGTACACTGTACTGCGGTCAGCAGTACACTGGGCCAGTGTACCTCTAAGGTAAAGTAAGCTGTCTTGCTGCTCTGCAGTTGACCTTGTGGGTCGCATTACATCGATGTAAGCTTCTCTGGCCGTTCGCAACTTTCGTAGTATCCATGCCTGCACCGAGCAACCGGTGTGCCGGCAGAGCTGTCACGCCGGTCCCGGAATTGACACAGGTGAGATTGAACTGGCCCTGTCAGATGCCATCATGTCCGTCACTTCAGTCTATTGTGCTTCTCTAGCGTCCGCACTTCAGCATGTTCCAGGTTTGCTCTGCGACGGTGGCACTGCTCGGCAGCCGAGCCTCGGCTGCTTTCATCAGGCGAGCAGGTAACATGCAAAGTTTTTAGAATGCATAACAAAAACTCCAAGCGCCAGCGGAAGCACAAGGCCACCCAGTCTTTGAAGAGCAAGCAGCAAGCACCTCGCCAGGATGCACTGGACTTGATTGGAGAGCAGCTGCCGATCACAGCTGAGAACGAGGAGTAAGCAACGTCGTGTGATAGCTACTAGAGACTAGATTAGTCTACGCCGGCAGGCTGAGCGTTTGGACCGACAGCTGGTTTTCAATAGCCCTGTCTACTGCTGCACAGCAGCACGATACTTGCTTGCATGACGGCCAGCGAGGTCTTCTGGAGATTATCTCCCTGTGATACGCGCGGCGTCTATACACACTTATGGACACACCCGTGATGTGCAGGGACCTGGGCAGTAATGCTTTAATATTGCCAGCCACCAAGGACAGCAACAGCAGCAAAGGCAAACAGAAGCAGGAGCAGCCCCAACAACAGCTCAGCAAGTCGCAGCTCAAAAAGCTCAAACAAGTCCAGCTCAAGAAGGAGCGAAGGGAGCAACTCTCGCAAGTCATCGAGCAGCTGCACACCAGCAGCTTGCCAGAGGATCAGCTCACTCTTCTGCGTCCCCTGCACCAGCGCGGTGCAAAAGAAACGAAGAAGCAGCGACTGCGCCGTGCGTTAAAGCTTCAGCGTGCCGGTTTCTCCGCTTTAGCCGATGCCGAGGACCTCCTGCAGGAACGAAAAGTAAAAGGGGTTGCCGGGGATCGAAGTGGGGATGGCAGCAGCATTGAGGCTGGCAGCAGTGGCAGCGATGGGAGCGATAGTGAGGACGAGGATCTGCTAAGACCTGCTAAGCAGGCTCGGCTGACTGAAGCCCAGCCTGCCGCTGCTGCCGCTGGTCCTGTTGCAGCCGAGAGACCTGCAGCTGCAGCACCCAAGGCTCAGCAACAGCAGCAGCAAGTTAGCTTAGATGCAGACATGCATGATGCAGCTCATGATGCAGCTGCAGCTGCTGCTGCTGCTGCTGACGCCAAAGACCAACTGGCAGCATTGAAGGCTCAAGCAGCAGCACTCAAAGCACAAGCAAAGCTTGAAGCTGATGGCCCAGCAGGTAATGCAGGATCGTGTATCAGGATTACGCAGAGTCACTTAATCTGAGGGGACAGCAGCTCATACTAGGGGTGGCAGTACAAGTCGTAATAGCACTTGCCACGGCATGTTTCATGTTTGCATTGGCTCACTGGGGTTGCATACCAGGTTGCGCAGCAGCTACACCACCTGTGCAGACACTGCGGTCAGGCTAGAATGCACTCAGCTGTATCTGAGCCCAACCCTAGCCTACAGCTAGTCCAGCTTGCACTATGATCATTGTAGATGGCCTTATGTGTTATATTGCTTTTGGCACTAAAAGATCAAACTTTCATTGCTGGGGGTCCTGGGTGACATGCAGCTAAGCAAGACATTAGACACCAGTTTGGAGCGATAGAACACAGATACCTTTCATGACTCGTCGTAACACATCGGGCGCGGGGCCGATGGCTGTAAGGCTATGGCCGACGGGTAACAATAATGCATATTATGACTCATAGTAATGTTCTGCAACTGCTGTTGACTGACTGCTGTGCTCCAGTTGATGAAGATGCAGCAGAGGAAGCTGCAGCTGCCCGTGCTGCTGCTGCTGAACGAGCAGCAGCTGCTGCTGCGGGTCCCACACGCGTTGTGAGCATCACCCGGCCAGCCGCTATGGAGGAAGCCAGGAGGCAGCTGCCGATCATTGGTCTAGAACAAGAGATCATGGAGGGAATCACACACAATGATGTTGTGGTAAGCTTTTCTCAGGGATTGACACCTTGTCTTGTCCAAAAGAATCGGCATGTTTCGTAGGCTGGTTCTGGTGTGTGGATTAGTTCTTGGTGGATTAACAGGCCTTGTCTTCCTAGAGCTGCATTGCGTAGGCTGGTTTTGGGGTGTGTTGCAGCATTTGTTGTTCAGTCATTCTTTCATTCAGTCTGCAACTGCCAATGTGAGTAGGCACAACACATGACAATGTTGTAAGCTTCAACCTGGCCGATGACCATTTGGGGGCGACTGCTATGGCAAACCCTTATTTGTGCTGCCATGGCCAATAGATGCAGTATTGGGGTATGGTGGGCATTACTGACTAAAACAGAACAAAAAACGAAAGTTATGTGCTTCACTCTCTCACTGCAGGTGTTGTGTGGTGAGACAGGTTGTGGTAAAACCACCCAGGTGCCTCAGTTCCTGCTAGAAGCTGGCTACGGTTGTAAAGATTACCCTGAGCGTGGTGGCGCCATCTGTGTCACACAGCCCCGCAGGGTGGCGGCAATTAGCACTGCTGAACGTGTGGCCACAGAGTTGGGTGTCAAATTGGGCGGTTTAGTGGGTTACCAGGTGCGTAATATCAAATGCAGCTGCGGAATTCTAACATTTGGACACCGCCTTGCCAGGCATAGCACATGTGTCATGGATAGTACTTTCTGTTTTCTCTTGTTGTTTCACTCTTGTTGACTGGCTCATCGCAGGCAAATTAGCAGCTACCAACTCACTGTTGCAATACAGATGAGCTGGAATAGGTCTTTGCCAAAGTGGCTACATGTCCACCATGCCAATGGGTTCGGCCATGTGTTGCCGTGTCCATGCAGGTCCGTCATGACCGGCGTGTCGGCGGTGACAGCGCGGTCCGCTTCATGACTGATGGTGTGTTGATGAGGCAGTTGCAGTCGGACTTCCTGCTCAGGTGTTACAGCGTGATCTTGTTGGACGAAGCACACGAGCGCTCACTCAACACAGACTTGTTGCTAGGTGAGGCGCTGTCATCATGCCAGGCCCCGGGAATCTAGTATGCCGGGTGTAACACCTTTGTATATCCAACATCCAATATACTGACATACATATGTCTGGCTCGCATGAGTCTAAGCATCCAGTACACTGACATACTGACATACGTATGTCTGGTAAATTAATACTTGGCACACCAGATTTTGCGGTCCTTAGTTGATTGAGCAAGTGCTGACAGCACGGTGTACGTGCCTGTCACACGAACATGTGTGCTAAAGTGGGTATCAACCTTATCCTGGCGGTTGTGATCGGCTTGGCGTAAGTGACGGAGTTATGCTTTTGACAACGGTTTGTTGGATTTGGCCTGCATCCAAGATTTGCATTTGAGTCAAGACAGCTCTTGAGCTTTTGCAGCAGGGGATGACAGTCTTAGAGCTGTGCCGCTGACTACAGCTGCACTCACACCAGGTGCTATTCCAGTGCATGCTGCTGTTGCAGCCTGCCGGTTTGCTTGAACCCCGTTGTGTTGGACCTCCTTGCTCACAGTCCATGATTGCTAATGTTCATGCAGGCATGCTATCTCGTTTGGTGCCCCTCAGGCGCCGACTACACGAGCAGTGGCTAGCAGCCGGTCAGCCTGAAGCCCCCGAACCACAAACCCAAGCCTCAGCTGGAACAAACCCTAACAACTTAGGCCCTATCTATCCCTTGAAGCTCGTTATCATGAGTGCTACGCTGAGGACTTCAGACTTTACAGAGAATAAGCGACTGTTTAGCAAGCCACCGCCTGTTCTGAGTGTACCCGCCAGGCAGTTCCCAGTGACGATACACTTTGCTAAACATACCGAGCTGCATGACTACCTGGGCTCTGCTGTGAGGAAGGTGGGTGTGATTGGCAGGGTCCTGACAAACCGCGGGGTTTGCGTCGGGGGTTCTTTTGCTGGATATATGCTTTTCTGCCTGGTCCTGGCTGGGCAGTATACATCACTTCTGTCAGCTTCAGGAGGCAGACAGCAGCTTGATCACCTGTCAGATATGATTGCAAACAACGAAGTCTGGGTATGAGAGATTTCTCTTGCCAGATGTTGGAGCTATGCTGCCACAGTTGAGCTTCAAGTTGCTGCTTACCGTGCTCAGAGTGCTGCTGTGCTGTGTGTGCTGCAGGTGTGTCGTATTCACCGTGAGCTTCCTGGTGGTGGAATCTTGCTGTTTCTTACTGGCCAGCGTGAAGTTCAGGTAGCAGTACGGCGAATCAAACAGGCGTTTGCCAAATTAGGGCGCGCTGCTGCTGCTGGAAGCTCAAGCAAGGCTGCTGTTGGAAGCTCAAGCAAGGCAGCAGCAGCAGCAGCAGGGGCGAGCACAGCAGCAGACAGTGCAGACCTGAACAACGGCGCCGATGACGACGCCGACATCGCTGCTGGTGCTGACGCCGCGGAGATCGCCGCGGACGCTGCTGATGCGGCGCTTGAGCAGGATCTGCTCGATGCCGCGGCCGGGGATGCCTCCGCGGCTGCCATGGATGACTTCGACATGCTTGAAAAGGACGAAGATGAGGAAGATGTTGTCATTATGGGCGGCGACGGTTGGACTCCTGAAGAGCTAGCGGCGGCAGAAGCGCGGTTTGAGAAAGTGTACGGGCTCAGCCTGCATCAGGGTTCGAACCAGGAACCTCAAGTCGATACAGCCAGCAGCGCCGGAGCTGACACAGGCGGCAGCCAGCAGCCGCAGCAGCAGCGCGCAGCAGCTCCGGTGCATGTTTTGCCGCTGTATGCTATGCTGCCGCAGGCGCAGCAGGCCGCGGTGTTTGAGCCGGTCCCGGCCGGGCACCGGCTGATCGTGGTAGCGACCAACGTCGCCGAGACGTCGATCACCATCCCGGGCATCAGGTGCGGCGGTCTCTTTTGGTCTTGTGTACGCAACACAGCCAGCAAACCTATTTCCCTACAGTCACTAGTCAAAGCCCTCATGCACTGTGTGTTCGAGCATCGGGCAATGCAACTTCAGCTGGATTTTTTGAGATTGCAGCACGCAAGTCGTTACCTTGCGTTCTTTAGTCAAAATAGAATGTCAAGAGTGTCTTGCCAGCTCGCTTCAAGCCATGTACTAGCTACCCAGACTGGTTTCGCCACCGTGGTTTAGCTACAATGTCATGACATGTTTTTCCTGCAGGTATGTCGTAGATTGTGGTCGGTCCAAGCAGAAGCTCCTGGAATCTAACTCAGGTGGCGCTGTAGCTCGCTACGCCGTTGACTGGGTCTCAAAGGCAGCAGCAGAACAACGAGCGGGCCGTGCTGGGCGAACTGGGCCAGGTCACGTATACAGGTTGTACAGCAGTGCACACTTCAATGACAACTTCAAGCAGCATACAGACCCAGAAATTGCTAATACGTCGCTGGAAGGTGTTGTGCTATTGCTGAAGGCCATGGGAGTGGATAAGGTGGGTTCTGGGTGCTGCTATCGTTTCAATTCACGATCTCTGTGAAGTGTGTCGACTGCCAGGTGTCATCTCGCTGTCAAGTCTGTCAAGTATTGTGTCATGTGTACCTGTCAGGACAAGTATACTTTGTCAAGTGTACTGTTAAGTCAATGCAACAGCAGGCACTCCATGTGTAGTTGCTCATGGTTGCAGTGTACTGGTGCGTTCTTGTGAGCAAAACCGGCAGGGCCGCACTGCAGGCTAGTGAATCTCAAAAAAAAAAATGCGGTGAAGCGTTGTGTCTCATGAGTGCTGCATTGCGCCTGTGTGTGGTGTGTGGTGTGTATCGTTTAGCTAATATCAGAATGGGATTTCTGCATTGTCCAAAGTGGCTGACCGCATCACGCTGGCGGTACAAGGCCACAATAAGTTGGCACCCGGTTATTTTGCAAGGTGGCCCTGTGATGCTGAACAATATATACGCTATGCTGAACCAACTGTGGACAGCTTCTTGCAACCTGAGGGCATTAGCAGTCTTACTATCACATTTCTACTTCCCTACTTGCTTTGCAAAATTGGCACGTTGCCATTTTATACTGGTATAGATCTGATAGGTCATTTGACCTATCAAATCTAGGTGTGCTTGCAATCAGCTGAGTAAGCTGTGTTGTTTGTGTTTGCCCAAAGATGTATCAACAATATATACGCTATGCTGAGCTAAAAGCTTGAGGACAGATTCTTGCAACCTGAGGGCATCGTGCAAACTTCAACTTTGCTGAGCGGGGTTTATCTGCCCCTTTTGCCGCCTCTGTTTCTGTCCTCAAATGATTGGCTACTCTGCATGCAGCAGTTGGGTATGTTTTATTTGTGTTTCTGAGGTGCTGTTGACGGGTCCCTGATTTGCACGCATATATGGTATGCTGTGCTTGTTCCCGTTCCCCTGCCCTGTGATGTTCAACAATATATACGCTATGCTGAAACCAACTGTGGACAGCTTCTTGCAACCTGAGGGCTACTATTGGTTCACTACCTCTATAATTCACAAGCTACTGGTCACATGGGATTGATGTGATGCGATGTTGCAGCAAGCTATAGCTGAGTAGGGTATGCACTGGCAACTGACAACTGGCGACCGACAGCCGTGTGCCCACCATCAAACGTTGACCCAACCGTTTTGGCTGTTATGCTTGTATCCTGCAGGTTGCAAACTTCCCTTTCCCGTCCCCGCCTGATTTAGAAGCCCTACAATCAGCCACCAAGTGCCTGCTAGCACTCTCAGCCCTAAGCCCCGACTCCCAACGGGCGCTGTTGCCAACACCCCAGCAGCCAGCAGCAGTCGCTGCTGCAGCAGCAGGGAAACTGACAGCACTGGGTCGAGCTATGGCTGTGTTTCCGATCACACCTAGGCACAGCCGCATGCTACTGCAGCTAGCACTCTGGCAGCAGCAGCAGCAGCAGCAGGGGTTGGCAGCAGCAGCAGGAGGAGGAGGATCTGGAATGTTGGGTGGTGTGTCGGCGCCAGCAGCGGTGGCAGCACTGCCGTATGCTATTGCATTGGCTGCTGCATTGTCCCTAGAGAGTCCGTTTATGCATATAGATGCATTGCAGTCTGAGACAGAAGCAGCGGCAGCAGCAAAAGATGATCCAGCAGCAGCAGCGGCGGATGAAGATGGCAGCAGGAAAGACCCTGCTGCAGCAGCGGCAGCAGCTGCTGCCAAGGCAGAGAACAAAAAAAAGGCCCAGAGAGCATCAGCAGCACATGCTAGGTTTAGATCCACACATGGCGATGCTATCAGTAGCTTGAACGTCTTATGTGCGTATGAGGCAGCAGCTGCTGCTGGCAATGCGGAGGACTTCTGCTCTCACAACTTCCTGCATGCTCGGCACTTGCGCGAGATGAGTCAACTTAGGCAGCAACTGGGTCGCATTCTGCTGCAAATGCACCAGCAGCAGCAGGGTGGAGGCAAGGGCTTTGCACATCTGCCCAGCCTCAGAGACAGTAGCAGCAGCAGCAGCAGCAGTGACCAGGGCTCAGCCCTGCAGCTGCTGCAGTGTTTGCTGTCAGCTGTGGACACAGTAGGGACTGATAAATTTGATAGGCCGCTGCTGGAGCCATCTGCCAAGGTGCTGGAAGTGTTGAGAAGAGGTTTGGCTGCTGGATGGTGTGATCAGGTAGGAATATCAGGCATTTAAATCCTGAATTGGCTCCATAGTACCTTGTCAGCTCCACCCGGCAACATACTTCATAACCAAGGCTCAGAGGAGTCCTGGTCTGCTAGCATGCTGCTGCCAGTTTGTGCCGCATGTTGGCCAATCATAGTATAGTAGGGGACTGTACGATTATAGTATAGTAGGGGTTCAAAGCATATTAGGGGACTGTACGAGGTGTTGGCAGTGCTAGGGCCGCAGCCTTTTATGTACCAAACGCTTTAACGACTTGTTCTTGCCGTGTTTGATGTGCTCTACAGGTATCGCGACGAGTGCGTTCGGCAGACTACATTCAAAAGCTCGCTACCGAGGGCCGCCTCGCGCGTCATGCGACACGCTACACGCCAGCCACCCTTGAGGAAGAAGTTTTCTTGCATCCTCGGAGTTGTCTGGCGTCTGTAGCACCGGAGTATGTTGTGTACGGAGATATTGTACGGACGGCGAAACGACCGTACATGGCTCTCGTGACGGCGATCGAGCCGCAGTGGCTGCCGGATTGCGGGAGTAGCTTGTGCAAGGGTGGGTTTCGCGCCTGAGAGTCTTTTGCAGCCAGACGTTCATGTACCTCAGCTGGATGTGCCCTCAGGTGTCAGGCTGCCTTGTGGTGACTAGTTGAAGCCGTCACATGGCTGCCGGTCAAAACATTCAACACACCTTCATTTAGGCTGGCATGCTGTTATTCGATGGTCGATTGCTCATTACTTTGTGGCTGTCTTTGCATGCCTGCAGTGTCTGAACCAGTCTTGGAGCCTGCACCCTTCTTCCAGCCAGAAACCGACAAGGTTCTTGCCTGGCACGACGCCACATACAGTCACCACATATGGCCCCTTCCACGGCTACTGCTGCCACACAAGGACCCTAAAGTGGCTGCTGCAGTGTTTGCTGCTGCACTGCTGGGTGGGAAAGTGTTACCCGCCATGGCAGAGTTGGCCAATGCCCTCGTAGCGGCAGCTGTAACTGCAGCTAGACCTGAGTTAGCAGGCCTTCCCAGGGTTGGGCAGTTGGTATGTGCTTTGCAGGAACAGCAAGTGTTTAGTAGGGAGAGGTTAGCTGCTGTATGGGGTCAGCAGCCGCTGTACTTGAAGCAGGAGTTAGGGTTGTGGGTACAGAAGCGGCAGCGGCATTTGTTGGATGGGTTGTGGCCACAGCTGCTGCAGCAGGCGACTGACTTGCAAGGGGGTGAGGTGGCAGCAGGCCAGCAGAAGAAGCATAAGAAACACAAGAAGAAAAGCAGAGTTAGCTAGGTTTTAGCTAGTCCAGTGCCATTAGGGATTGCAGCATTGTTGAAAGTGATGCATTTGCAGTGCTTTTCTTATTCAAGATCCAGTCAGTGTTGCTATACTCTGCTTGCACAGGATGTGTGGCTAGTACTCGCCATTATTGTGTTCGGTGCCATTGTTGTCAGTATCGCTGCAGTTGTCCTGGCCCACTGTGTGCCAGTGGTTGCAGCAGTGGCCGGCAGTCTGACATGCTGCATGTCGCAGCCTGCAGCAGCTGCAGGCTGCAGCCCGGAAGTTGGTGTCCGCTGCCCCTATGTCAGTTCCAGCCACCTGCCAGTCTTTTTTCAGAGCCCGCCATCTGTGGGGCACACCTGTGGTGGCCTGTCACCATCATATGTTGCTGTGTTTCTGTTGAATTTGGGTCAAACAATTTCTAGGTCAAGCAACATAGAACGCCAAGCACATTGCTGCATGCTTTTGTGACTGTATAGAAAACCCGCACAGGCGATATGCTTCCGGCCGACTGCTTGCCTGTACTACGCAGGCACGCCATAGCGCAATGCAGCTGTTGTGTGTTTGAAATCTGCATTGGTGCTGGCCGAAAAAACTGGCTTCATGGCCTTGATGGCTGAGGCCTGGGAACCAGAACATTTGAAGTAGATTATCTTTGTGCAGGGCAGGCACGCTTGCCGCCCAAAAATATGACTGAGGCAATGTAACAAAAATAGGACTGAGGCAATGTAGATGAGCTATCATGAAGATCTAATTCTACTTCTGTGATAGCTGCGTGGACCTGCAGTGCTATGCTAGGGGTCACCACCCAGGTTGGCTGTCTGCCTGTCTGCCTGTTACAAGGGGTTTGTGTCCGCAGCACTTCGTCTCCTGGGCTTCCGATTTCTGGCCATGGCTCCCATCACTGCTCTATGTTGACACTTGCCAAACGACTGCTAGCGATCATGTACACTCACTGAGTGCTGGACAGTTCTTGTACCTGCTGAACAGTTGCAGACACTGCCAACTTGGACAGCGCTGGGGCCACCTGACGTCGTGACGCTTTAAAGGTGGAGCTGATGCTTGTTAAGCTTGGATAGCTCAGCAATACTGCTGCAACCATGGGAAAGGAGAGCAAAAAAGACAAAAAGCACAAGAAGGAGAAAAGCAAGAAGCATAAGCAGGAAAAGTCACGCAAAAGGGATCGTAGCAGTTCCGATTCCGGTTCAGACTCCGAGGAGGAGCGCAGGCGGCAGGTCGCAGAGAAGAAGGTACACACCTCGAGCAGGATGGTCACTGTAGACTGCACAGTTCGCCCTCTAACGTGTGGCATGCCTTTTAGCCGACTAGGAACCGGCTTCCTTTGATGGTGATTGCATGGCATGCTACGCAGCTGGCAGCGCTCTGCAGCCCAGCTGCAACCCAGCTTCTGCAGTGCTACTGCTGCGTGACAGATTTGTGCCCTTTCTGCAGGCTCGTAAAGTAGAGGAGTACTGGAACAAGCAAGCTAGTAAAGCCGG
>NSMO01000240.1:0-22874 GCA_002588565.1 Coelastrella sp. UTEX B 3026
GAGCAGCAGGCAAGGCGCAGCTGTGTCAGCTGGCTGATGCCCGGTGGCTTCCTGCCTTACACCTTCCTGGCATCCAATTGCTGTAAGCTGCCGCTACGGTGAAGCTACCACTGCCCATAATCCAGCTGCTCCCTGCTAATACATTTGATACATCAGCTGCCTCAAGCTTCGGCATTCTCACTGCTTGAGCCTTGCATAGCTGCAACTGCTCCTGTGCGCTGATCCTGTTCATGTCCGAGCCCAGAAAAGGTCAGTGGATGCGCTGGTAACACAGGGGTACGGGACTTCCCAATATGCCCATAAGCCCTTACAAAGCAATTGCTGATTATTGTCACTGCTGACTTCTGCGCCCACAAATGCTCAGTAAGCCCTGCTGCTAGTGTTGTGCCTGCAACTCCTCATAGCCTGTTCTCCTATTGACTGCCATTCTGCTGGTGGCTGCATGATGATCATCGTCACCCTGATGAAATTTGTGCCAACGAATGCTCACCGGTGTTCCTACTGTGATGCCACATGCTAGGGGGAATTCAATTGTTGCCTGATATGGTCGCCCTTTGCGCAGCGCAGTGCCTTTAGCCCACACTAACAATCCAACTGCTGTCAAGCCTCCTACTAGAGTAAACAGGCCTACTGTGCCTTCTGCCATGCTGGATTTGCCGAGCCCAAAGTCTCTGAGCGATCTGCAGAGCAAAGCATACGGTTTGTATGCAGGTTGTTGGGCGCATTAGTGCAACACGCTGTTGTATGTGATTGCTCCTGGACGCCTGGCTGCTTGGTACTCCTGTTTGCATGCCATGCGCCCCGAGGTTGTGCATCAAGCACTTTCGTAGATTCCCCAGGGCAGGCCCGACTGTTTGCTTGCTATTGTGCAGCTGCACTGTCCGCAGCAGTCAGGGCGACCTTGACTTGGCAAGTTTAGAAGGACACATCAGCCATGTGATGAGCAGAGATGTGACCGTGTTGCAGAGTGCAGTATATGCTGTGAAGTACCGGGGGTGGCATCTGCTGCATCAGAGCAGCACCACCTTGCCACAAGTGCTTCAGCTATCAGACACCATTGCAGCGTTCTCACTGGTGCTCACTTGTACAAACTCCCGAGGAATCCAAGCTGTCCGCTAGCCGCATCTGGTTGTTGACCACCTGTAGCCGCTAAAGGCTGCTGAAAGCGCTGCTTCATCTGCTGTATGCTGCTGTACGGCAGGAGCAGCTGTGTCCGGAGTGGCTGTAACCCGTGTGAAGGGAGCTGAACTGAGCATATCCGGTGTCTGTGTGCTACTGGTTTGCATTGCTGCTGTGAAGCATGCAGTACAGCAGCAGGCCGTTGCTGCTGACCGCTGCTGACTAACGGACTCCGCATAGATCTACCAGGAAAAGCTGCCAGGGGAGTTGGGTCGAACACCACGATTCAAAGGTCAGCAGTGCGATGCAGCAGTAGTGCAAAGACGTGATGGCTTGGTGGACACTACGCTACTGTACAGCGGCCGTTTGGAGTGCGTCAGACACAACCCTCGGGTGATCACAAACAAAGTTGCAATGCAAATGGCTGAATCAACGCCGTGCGGACAGATTTTGCGTCAGATGCTTGTCAAACTTGGTCCCCCTGTTGCAGGAGATCCAACTTTGATGTTTTGAGCTGTTTGCATAGTTCACGAAGGGTCCGTTACTGGTTCCCTACGGTGATCCGTCGTGGCGCCAACCAGTCAGGCGCTCCAAGTGAGGTACAACCCTCGCGTTTCTCAACCTATTTTGATGCTTTTTTGGCGATCTGGCACGCCTGCCAACCTTGTATGTTTGTAAACCAGCCCAGCAGCAGCGATTGAGCTGATTCTGCCAGCCTGGACTGGTGTTACCTTCAGCAGTACTAGGAGCATCATCGCTTTGCTGCCAAGAACACTGCCCTTGCCCTCATTGGGTGGATGTAAACACTTCACCTTCAGTGTCTGTGCGTACAGCCTGCCAGAAGATGCAGGCTGCTAGGATCAGTGGCAGGTCGCTGGGATACAGCAGCAACTGTAGCAGACCATGTTACAGGACTCCAGTCAAAGAGCCTTGCAGGTGCATACGCCCAACACTCGGTGAGTACTCAGTAAACGCGAAATACAGTGTTTAAGCAGACATTTTCATAGCGGGTGCAAAGAAATGCATACCGATCAGCAAACAACAATCATTTGTGCCTCCGCAGCAAAGTTCCTGACTACAATCACCAAAGCACGCCGGTCATGGCTAGACAAGCCCTTTCAGAGCCTGGCTCTTTGTTGGCCAGCGAGTGTTGTGCGGAGGATCTTCCCTTGGATCATGTGCCCTCGTCAAAGCAGCCAGGGGACACAAAAGTGAATGGTTGCATTGACATTAACAGTCAGCTATCCCTGCTGACCAGTTACCATGCGTTTGTTTTCAGGAGCCCAGCATTTTTCAAGGTCGTCCAGTTCAATAGCATCTAGCAACCAAAGAGAGCAGCAGGCACAGCCACCAGCAGCCCCAGAGCAGCAGCAGCGGCAGCAGGCAGAGAGACGGACGACAGCAGATCATGAGCAGGTTCCAGTGCGCAGGGATGGTCCTCAGCAGGAGAGGGATCTTGTAATACCGATTTTGGTAAGCCTGACAGCCTGCACCTTGGTGACTGTGCAGCAGCTAGTGGCTGCAATGGATCGACAACCAAGTGGAACAAGTCAGCAGCAACAGCCCTTGTGCTGCATCTGGCCTTTGATCCCTAATCACCCATGCCTTCTGAATGCTCATTATGTTGTTGGCGTTTATGGTGCAACAAACAGCATCAGGTTTGCCAACCCGTCTCAATTGTGCCTACTTGTGCAGGTGGCCATCTGCTTGGCGGGCTATGCACTGATAGCTGTACTCGGCTTTGTGGACAGTTTAGACACCCAGCAGAGTACAGATTGGCAACTTTGAAGAAGCCCTGCCGTGCCATCCCTTCGTTGCAAGCTCGGCCCCTCGGGGCCAGCAAGTGACCAGATATCATCGATGTTCGTGGGATAGGCCGCATGGGCGCGTGGCGCAGCAACAAACCAGGAATATAGAACGGCAATGCAATTAGGCCTTACAGCACGGAACAGCCTGTAAAAGGGCGGTCGGACCCAGCAGGCTCAGGTATGTGATCCGACCCATTAGGAGTTGGAGAAGCAGCAAGCTCAAGTTCCCAGCGGACCCAGAAGTTGATGGGACCCAGCAGCAGCTGCTGCTACAGAGGTTCTGGTGGTCGAAGGAAACTTCGCAGCCAGCTGACTGAACATCCAGGCAGCGGAGGTATAGGTTAGGCATTGACGGATGCAGTTGCCGCTAGTCTCAGCTCTCCAGCGTCGGTTGCTGAACAGTTGCAGAGTGCCAACGTTATCTGCTGGTCCATATTCCGACACCACGGAGACGTAAAGAGCGCTGCCTGCAGCCGGACTGACCCTAAATTTAGCAATATATACCTGTGAACACGTTTGCAGCTGCCTGAAAGCTAGACGGAATCTGCACGTGAGCAACACGCAAGGTCCGATACACGCAGCAACATGGAACCTAGCGATCGCGTTTTACTTATAGCGGTTGATGACTCCGAAGACTCTAGGAAGGCGTTTATGTGGGCACTTGAGAATGTGTACCGAGAAGGGGACTGCTTACATCTCGTTCACGTAGTTCCCCGCTTGGCTTTCGCTGCACAATATGGCGTGCCTCCAGTAGACTTTGTACCAGTAGCAGACAATAGCGGTTACGAAACAGCGGTGCAGCGAGCCGAACAGTTCATAATAGACAGATTCGTTAGAGCGCTATCAGCAGATGTCAAGGCCCCTGTCGTGCACATAATCAAGGTGCGCCGAGTGACAACTACGCACTAAGCAACTTAAGTTCTGTCCTCCTCTGTTGCATGCGCCTGATCTTTTGTGCCAGTTGCGCTCCGCAGATCAAAACAGACAACTGCAGTCACACGGCCTTACTGCTGCTAAGTTAGTCTCTAGGATACGAGTGCCAGATGCAGTCTCGCACATGGATCATCAGTTCATGAACGGCTTCAGTCGTTTCAGCTCCTTGGCCCTTGGGGTTTGTGCAGTTCCTGCTTACGGTTGTTGCTGTTAGAAGTAACCTTGCACCTTGTGCCTGGGTTGTCGTGTGCTGCTTGTAGTCTGAAGTTGATACTGAAAGTGTTGGCCACGTATTGTGTAAGAAGGCCGACGAGCTGGATGCAGTAGCCATCTGCATGGCTAGCCATAACAAGGTAAAGCTGCGGTACCTGGCTACTGCCACTGCAGGCTGTAGCCTTGCAATCGATGTACAGCCAACATACAAAGCGATTTAAGGGACAGCAGTCAGTCATTTTAGGGAAGCATTTGCTGCTATACACAACAACGAACAGGTGCAGCTGTGCAGCGCGCTGCAGATGCCGACCTAGTACCAGATTTTGTGAAAGTGAAGAAGTGTGTGCCAGCCTGTGACACTGTCTGGTGCGTCGTGCATTGGAGACATTGGCAAATACTACATCACACCCTGACAATCACCTCCTGCTCTCTGCCATGTCTCTGCCATTGCCTCCAGGGTCGTATGGCTGAGTTCTTCCTTGGCAGCGTAACGCAGTACTGCACACACCACAGTAAACGGCCAATCATCATCGTACCTACAAAGTAGACGCGTTCAACAGTCAGCCCTAGCACAGCAGCAGCAGGGGCAAGTGGTAGACCCGTAACGGCTGCAACAGCAACAGCAGCCGCAGCAGCAGTAGATGCTTTCGAGGCTTTCTTGGTGGACACCAATTGATCGGCATGCTGACAACATCACAAAAGCAGCGGGTTGTCCATTGACTGAGGCCCACCTGCCGCAGCCACAGTAGCATGGAATTGCAAAGACTTGACAAGTTGCACACGTCAGCATATTCCTGCGACTTATGCAACTATCTGAGGTTGAGGTTCCTGTTGTGGTCTTACAGCCCTGTGTGTTCCAATGTAGTTGAGTCCAGCAGTCTTATGTTGATAAGCACTCATCTGAGCCTGCAGTAATTAATTGCGACTTTACAAGTTATGAAGTTATTTTTTTCAGGCTTTTTCAGGATAGTGGCACGTGCTCGTGCTTTCTGTGTCTCCTGAAACCAGCATGTAGAACTGTCCTGGTGTTGCTCCTTCCGCCAATGAAAATGAAGAACGTTTCCTGTGATGAGGTGCCAGTTGCATGGTGCCAGTTGCATGGTTTTTCAAGACTCTGGTCCATCAAGGTCCCGGCGAGTGACAACGCTAGTCGGAAGCAGTTGTGCCGACCGGCTAACCTGCGGAGTCAAGCTATCTTGTGAGAACCTTTTGTGCTGAAGGTGATGTCGGTGCACTGAGAACCGCAGGGAATGCCCACGCTGCAACGCGCGCTGCTAGCCGACCGGCGTCAGTGCGCTCTCGGCGAATTCATTACTCTCTTCGGCGACGGTGGGACGTTTCGCACGTGCGGGGTCTTGAACATGCAGACCGAACACGATTTAGATAAGCACCTTGGTAACCTTAACACTGTCACGCCATGACCGTTGCGTCCTTACAGAAATGTCTCTGCACCCTTGTCCGGGTCCATCCGGTCCGGCCGGCGGGTCCGACAGCTGACTGCCAGAGTCTCGGCTCATTGCCTTACAGTCCTTCCCCCAACCGTGGGCTGTGATCAGGACGTTGTAAAGTTGCCCGTTTCCTGCCATGATTCCAGGGCCTGTGTTGCTCTATTCCATACGAATCTACTAGCTCATTGTGGTGGCAATGACTCCAGACCACCTTGCAAAGACAAGGTATAGCATTCCAATGCACTCTGCTTGCATGTGAAAGTTATTGAGCCATGCAACAAGTTAGATGCGGGTTCATGCATGTGACCGGTGTAGCAAAGTTTGCTTTTCTGCTGTAAGCTCAGGTATTGACGCTGCTTGCATCACCCTCTGCTGGCTCGCTTCTTCAGCAACTCGATCTCAAACACCAATGGCGAGGTGGGCGCACCCTCAGGGGACAACTCTGCGTACAGCAACCAGCAAGGTATGAGATGAATGTATATGAAGACCGTCACGGTGTGGAAGCTCAGCGATGCAGCAGGGTCATAAAAAACAGGCACTTATCGGCAAAAGTAATCCCCACATGCTGTAGGTGGCAGATCAAACCCTCCCTATACAAGGCAAGGAGCTGATGCAGCATGCACCTGTAGGAGCACTGCTGCTGTAAGGAAGGCAGGTTAACTACAAAAGCAACCAGTGCCTGCAGCAGCCTTGATATGCAATGCGCATGAAGTTTACATAGGCAGAAGTGTGTGCCCGATAACAGCAAACTTGTTCATCAAGCAGACCGCGGCCCGAACCCGTTCCACAGCGTCCAAGTAGCGGGAATGCGAACATATAGCAGGCTGGATCTGTGACCATACGCTGATGGAGGTGATTATGGACACACCATGAATGCGGTTCAAACAGTAGCAGAAGGCAGTACTGCTCCCGAACATACCTAAGCCAGCATCTGCAATGGCTTGAGATAGCCCTACTACCCACACCAGTGACTTGGTGCCCTGCTTCTGCAGAGGACCTGGGGGTGCGACTATAAGCCTCTTGCCACCTTCCCGCATAGGTGGAATGTCCTGCAACACACACAACAAGAAATAGAAACAATCAGATGCAGATTCCACTTCTGAAGACTTCCAGACTGGCACACTTGCTGTCCCAACTGTGGTATAGCATAGTTGCTGCCTGCCTTCTGTTGTTGTGCTGCTTGATGTCAGCCACAGGCCATATAGGCTGCTACAGGCACTGCATTTGTTGCAACACAACACACACTGCAAAAGTGATGCAGTCGCCAGCTAGGCAGGACGCGAACCTCAACCCACCTCAGCTCCGAGTATAGCAACATCCCAGGCCTCGATCACTTCTCGCTCACCGACCTGTACGTCCAGCAACACCAATGGTCAGGAGAAGTGCTGCCAGTGGGTCATGAGGGGTGCTGCTGCTCCTTGTGCATTGTGCAGAAACTGTCACAGGGTGCTGCAATGCCGCTGCTGTAGGGCCAGTACTCAGCACGGTCACTGATTGCTGCCAATCTCAATGTCAGCCATTACGGGCTTCCGCTTTTGGCAACGCTGATATTCTCCTCAGCCTTTGCTGGAACCTCACTTCGTCCTCCTTTCTGCATCGTACGCAGGTGTGCCAGCCCGTAATGATGCCGTAAGAGCCTGACAAGTAACAGCAAGGCTAGTGACCGAGGAGGGGAGGGGATGCCCCACCTTGAATATGAGCGGCTGCTTCTTCTGGTAGCTACTATCAAACTGTTCCCCGCTGGCTGCCAGCTTGGCGGTGTAATGCGCCCTGCAACAACACAAGCAGCAGCGCCCAAAGCCAATCTGTAGAGGCTCGCACAGCACCCACGACCAAAGCTGCTTTGAACCCTGGTGCTTGCCTAAGCGACAGCCGGGGCTTTTGCCCTGCAATGTGCACCACTCTCTGCTGCAGGCCAGCACTCTATGAACACAGCAGAGTCCAAAAGATGAGTCTGCAATTACACTGCCATGCTGCACAGGCTGTTGCTTCGACAATTAACTTCCAAGCACACAAGACAAGTTTATTTAGGTTGCTAGTGGGGTTGCCACCTACTTTGTGAAAGCTCCTTTAAGGGGGTATGCGCCCTCTCCAACCGCAATGTCGCACCATTGCAGCCCGCTGGAAGATGTTTGTAGGTCGCACGTTGCTGGTGCTGCTGCTTCTGCAGGGTATGGCTGTAAGCCGCTGATCGCGGATAGCAGAGCTACTGCTGCACCGGCATGCAACAACTGCCGCCTTGAAGTTGCGGTGCTGCCATTTTGCGTGCATGCGGAGTGCCTGATCACCTCCCAACTTGCCGTACAACAGTGCTGGTGCACATGTTCTGCTGTAGCGGCCTGCGAGGGCATTTGGCACTCCCTGTCACGCAACATGGTCGCGAAAAACTTTCTGAGCTCGTATGAGGCAATTCTGGTCTTACTTGTGGGACATACGAGCCTGGCATACGAGCGACACGACCTCGATGCGTGGCCTTGCTGCCGCTGCCCTGCTGAGGCACTCTCTGCAGGTTTGTCTGCATTTGCTCTGTGTTGGGCTCGTGTTAGTCAAATATGGCGTGGTGTAGCAACTTCCTGCACATCAATGGGTCTACTGCTGGGTTGATATACTGCCGATGTCTCTGAGGCTCTCCAGAGCTGGGAATAGAGTCTCAACGACAAGAACCGACGGGAGTTCTTTCGGCACCTTCCACACCCAAGCACAAAGAAGGCGCGCTGATGCATCGTCTTTTGGCGAGCCGCGGTTGAGCGTGCCAATGGCAGTTGCAACTGCTGCACAGCATGCACATAACAGACCAGACTGAGAGGCTACTCGCCGTGCGACAGGAGTTCCGCCTTAATCACCCTTAGCAGAGCATATTCACAGCTAAAAGGTATTTGAGAGTCGCCTTGGGCTATAGCAGCAACCACATGATCAGACACTGGCAAAGCATGCGTCCAGTGTGGTGGTCACTGCACGGCCTGTCCTGTGAGGCCGTTATCAGGCCACGCTCCAGGCACTTGGCACACTCTGCGGTCTCAAAGGCTTAACGGCACCGTCAAAAGCAGTGCTTCCCTGCGCCTTGGCCTGAGAACACAACGCGACCTACACACTCTTGCACCAGTCTGCTTTGCATAAGTCTACAGGCAAGGGCAACCAATAGATTCAAGACACGGCAACATCACGGTCGGGCTGCATGGCACGCTTTGAAGGGACCCGTGGTTAGTAAAGTGTGACAGCGATTTGATATGGTGTGACCGTTGCGCGGGCTACTGGACTGCCTTCTCTTAATGCAACAGCACAAGTCTATGAACTTGAGACGAGGTGGTGCTCGTTCGGCGCCGATGGCTGCTTGTCTCACTGTGGGACTCTCACAAGGGACCAATTCCAAAGCTGCTCCCGGTCTCGCTTACTTTACTCTTGCTTTCAGTGTCTGGCAGGCGGTGTCATGGCACCCACCAAATTACTGCGCATTATTCAACTGCTAGTGTTGGTTGTGGCGAGCTTGACGGCCACTGTGCAGACTAAGGACACCTTCGCATACATCGCCTTCGTGAATGATGTGCACAACAGGTACGAACGCTTGATAGCGACTGAATAATTGTGGCATAGTGCTCGGAAACTTTATGGGAGGTCTACCTGCAGGCTGGAAGAAGAGGAGCCTCTTACTGCTACACCATGCCAGCCAGGTAAGGCAGGCAACGGATCTGAAAGCCCCTGTTGTCACCTGCTCACTCATAACGGCTGCAACAAGTATCTTTAGATACAGTGAATGTCTGGTTTGCCCACCGCTGCCTTGTCAGACAAGGGAGAGGAGCATATTAGTGCCAGCTGCTTCTGGCTTTTATTGACAGCAGGGCATGGCACCGATAATCTGCCATTGGTTGTGATGTGTATCGGGTTGCAGCCACCCAAGCACAAGGTCGATGCGTGGGAGGCTGGGCACGCATCAGCACAGAGATAAAGTCGCTCAGACGTCAAGCAGCAAAGGAGGGAGCTGCTTTCTGGTTCTTAGACGTTGGTGATGAGTTCACTGGCTCACTCTGGGACGTCGTGTACAAGGGGCAAATGACTCCGCTGCTGCAGAAGCACGTCAAGCAGGACGCGACGGTGAGCATATGGAGGGTTGATCTCACAGACATGCCGGCTTGGAAGACTGCACCAGCTTCCTACAGAAGGTGGTGTACAGCAATGAGAACTCTGTCAGCAGGTCTGAACGGATTCTGCAATAGTCCCTTGACTACAGCACAGCATTAGATACATTAAACAGCAGTTGCTTGTATGACATATGCTTGCTAAATGGTGGATGCTTATCTTCTTTGAGAGAGGCAAGGTTACATGTAGATATCTGCACCGACCTACACAGTACCCTGCCCACGCCACAAAGCAACATCAATTTGAAGCCGTCCAGGCTGGTGGTGTATGTCAGTGCAGACCATGTTGGTGCCTTGATTCGAACAATTGTGCGTGTACAAGTGCATGAAATGTGTACACAATGCCAAAGCATGCTGATCTTCAGCGTCAATAGCACCTTGGAGCCTCTGCATGGGTGGCGCCAGCACAGGATTCTCATTGGATTCACTAGTGTTATGCCCCATATATGATCATACCCTGAATAACGCAACATGCAGTGCATTAAGTGCCCCATCATAATGTAACATATGATATCATATGTCAGCACACATATTCATGCACCATGCAGCAGTTGTTTGCATGCAGCAACCTGCGTGTGTACACGTGTGGCCCGACCTGCACAGGTCCTTGGCAACCACGAGTTTGACTATGGCATCTCAGAGCTTGCCAGTTACGTCAGAAACGTATCAACTGTCACCCCAGTGCTTGGCGCCTGCAACATTGACACTTCACAAGAGCCACAGTTGAAAGGGCTGCTGCAGAAGTTTACAGTCCTGCAGCACAAAGTGGGCAAGAAGACATATAATGTGAGCAACTCCTGCAGTACCGCGCAGCAATGTCACAGGTGTACTTGCGGCAGTTGGAAAGACAGCAGCGACAGTTTGTGTTGTTATCTCCTGATAGATATTACAGAGAGAGAAGTTACAGTGGATAACTCACCATCTAGAATGGTACTCTCCACACCCAATAGGAAACCGATATCAAGCAACCAATCCAACAAACCATTTTGTGGTTGAGGCAGATATCAGTGTATAGTGTGATGTGTTTGAAGGGTGATGCATGAGCTATGCAGTGCCGTGTTGATACTGCGTAACACCCGGTTGAACCACTGCTGCTTTGCTCAATGTGATGCAGGTCTGGCACTCACATCAGTGGTCTCTACTTGCAAGCAGACCAAAACAACTTGCTTCACATACTAGCTACAAGTTTGCAAGTGCAAAAACGGAAGACATTGAACAGCATCGGTTGTATGTTGTTTGGTTGCAGGTTGGTGTGGTTGGCTGGAGTACCCCATCCACAGCTGCTACAGCACCAACTGTTGGCAATGTCAAGTTCTCAGATGAGATCCCAGCCGTGAAGGCATGCTTACATGAGCTCAAGCAGCAGTACAGGCACTTGGACTTTGTGATAGGCCTCTCACACGCTGGTGAGCCTGTGCAGATCATCAGAGACATTGGTAGACAGCACTGCTGCAGGGTTGCAGCCAATAATCTGTTTCTCAGTCAGTGTAGTGAATCCCAGAAGCCATTGACATCATGACCTGGCGACCATCGGTCTACAAGCCCGCCAGCAGCCTGTGCAAGCTGCATGCGGCACTGGCAGACCCTGCTGCAGCACACCAGCAGGATACATATGCTAAGTATGACATTTGATCGAATCAGCTGGGGTAAACACGCCCTTGCTCTTACTCACGTTGCAGGATACACATCAGACCTTGCTACAGCTCAGAATGTGTCAGGCCTGGATGTCATCATTGGAGGACACAGCCACACATTCCTGTACACGCCAACATCAGCAGGACCCAGTGTCACGCGCAAACCTGGGGTGAATGGTGGGTTAAGCTTCAAGCAGAAGTCCCTGACATCTGCAGGCTGCTGTAGTTCCACATGCAAGTAACAGCTTTAGCTAGTTCTGTCGGTATGTTTACAGCTGTCGCATGTGAGTCTCCAGCGACCTCTCGCAGGACTGGAAATGCTTGCCTGCATAATCGGTACTTAGTGCTCTGCCTGGATTCGTTGTATCAGGCCAGATCTCTGAATGTCTTGTTGTGTATTGCTGACCGTGCCGGGTGTCTGCAGCTACCAACTGCGTGTCTCAAGGAGCATGTGATAAACCGGCTGGACCATATCCCACATACGTGCGCAATGTCCCCGTGGTGCAAGCATACTATTCTTCAAAGTAAGCCTCTAGCAAGCGACAAGGGGAGGAGGGGAGATGTGTAGGGGCTGTAATTATGCCCTTTCCTGCAAGCAATGGTCAGCATATCACAGGGCGGTAGATAGAAAGCTGCCACAGACAACCTGCAGAAGACCCTACCCAAGCCCAACACCATGTAGCCTTATCAGCTTGCTTGCAACTCCTGGTGGAACTGATGTGGCAGCTTCAAGTTGACGAATCCCCCTCTATTGTCACCGTCATGTCACTGGCAGGGGTGTGACATGCATGGACCTACCAGAGGCAACCTTTCACAGACTTACACACGAGCCGTGCCATTGTGTAATTGCTGTATACAGGTACCTAGGTCTGATCAAGGTCAACCTGAGCAAGAGGAGGCTTGTCCCTGGTGTGCTACCTCTGCTGCTTGGTGGTGCCAACAGCAGCAGGAACGTGCAGCAAGACCCTGAGATTTTGGCACTGCTGGCCAACTACAGTGGACCTGTGGAGGCACTGAAGACAACTGTAGCAGGTAGAGGTTCATAAGGGTGGCTGACAGTTGTGATGATGTATGTTTATAAGCACTGGTTGCTGTTGTATGGTGATGCTTTCTGCTTGCATATCTGGTTAGAGCAGATGTTGCTGTTAGAGCAGGTATGAAGTTTCTCTCTTCTAATCTTTCTCTTCTTGGTACACATGACCTGGAGGCAGTTGAGCCGTTTCTTTGGAGCTGACCGCAGTCAGCAACATTGCTTGCAATGGACATTTAGGTAGTGTTTGGCTGTCAGGCCCTCATTCGCATAATGTCAAGGCATGAGTGTATTGATAGGTTGCCGAGTCAATTAGTGCTGTTGTCATTAATGATGATGGCTGCAGGCAGTACACAGGTACCCTTGGTGGGCGACCCCTCCATCATGCGAAAGAACGAAACAAACCTGGGGAGTTACGTGTGTGATGCATTCCTGAGAGCAGTCCCAGATGCTGTCAAACAGAAGGCAGGCAACGTGACAATCTGCTTGATGGTCAGCGGTGGCATACGTACAGGCAAAACGGTAGGTTCTAGGTCACCAGCTTGCAAGATTGTGACCAATCGAAAGCAATAAACTGTGTGGTGACATGTCCCAGCACAACACAGTGTTGTCAATGGCGCAAATTCTATATAACGCTTAGAAGGCCGTCATGCAGCACTCAAGAACCCCAAAAAGACTACATCTGTGTGCCGCAGGCTCACAGGAGTCGGTTCTTTATCATTTGTGCTGGATTGCTGTTGGTGTACTTGCAGCCATGCTCAATAGGTCTCAGTGCTAGAGGCATCTGTTGGCACGAGATATAGCATTGCAGTGATATGCAGGTGCCTGCCAGCGGCTCAGGCTTATGCCTGATAGAGTCCACTTTGTGTGCTTCACTGTTCAGGACCCCGGTAACATCACAGTAGCTGAAGTGATGGCCATGCTACCGTATGCCAATGCTAATGCAATCTTCACAGTTACTGGACAAGTGCTGGTAGATGCAATCAAGAATGGCCTGTCGCGATACCCATCTGCTGGCCGATTCACTCAGGTAAACAAGAAACAACAAATATGAGCCCGGAGTCTCCCATCTTTGAGCTGTCAGCTGACCCTATGCAGTCGACTGTGCCATCAATGGATGACCGAATGAAGGTCTACTGTCATCAGGATGCACCAGTTTCTCAAGCAGTGCGCACCTTACATGTTGCAGTGCGTGCCAGTGGCTCCCATATTGTTCAACAGTAGTAGTGCAGAGGTTTCAGCCGGCGGATCTTTCTGCAAGGGGAAGCGCTCAAAGCCGGTGGAAAGTAACTGGCACAAAGAGTGACAATCACCTTTCCTAAAGCTTACTGTTGTGCGTTCATTGTCCAGGTTTCAGGTATCCGTTACTTCCACAAAGATGGCGTCTACCTCTCAGCTGTACTGTTGAACCCTGATGGAACCACCAGCCCAATCAACCCCACAACTAAATACACCATCACAGCCACAGACTACATGCTACAAGGAGGCGATGGGTACAACTTTGCAGGTACAACCATAGTGCATCCTGTTTTGCGATAGCGCTCCTTTTGGACTGCATGCCACACCACTCTTGCATTGAGAAGGGCCTTGAAAGCAGACACCATGGTGCGGCAGGCATGCCTGCGTTTGCAGACTTGCATGTAGAGAGTGTCGCAGCTCGTGTGTGTGGACAGTGCATGATCCTGATCGCTAATATGTTGTGTTAGCACCTCACATGATCCAGCTTCTGCTGTGCCAATAGTGCAAAACAGAGTTCAGCGACATACTACAAGCAGCAGCAGTTTGTGCACCGCCGGGGTGCCAGCTGCCTTGGAAGGACCTGACGGGCTTGCGTCTGGTGGGCTGTTACACTCTCAACAAGCAATCACTTGTCCACCACTTGCTGCAGGTGCTGATGCTGTTCTCCCTGCTGGTCAGCCGTATGCTGAGCTGGTGATGGATGACCTCAAGAAGTTCCCTGAAGGGGTGGGTAATAGCAGGAATGATTCTAGTGCTAACACTCAACAGTCACAGCTGAAGCAGGGTGTTCAGCAATCTTGCATCAAAGCTATGCAGCATGCACAGCACGACAGCCTGCTGGGGTTACGGCAGTTACTTGAGTCAATCAAACAAAGCAAACTTTTGGTTGCCTGCAGCAGGTGGCTTGGTGGATATGGCCGAAACCCATTCCCTATACAACTGCATAGTGCTGCATAGTGAACCAGACTGCCGGCATCCGACCAACACATTCAACTTATAATTTTTGGCGTTACCAGGCACATCAATGTGCTAATCCCGTGACGTTGGAGCAACCAGCGAAAGGCCTTGCTGCGCAGGTTCTCAGCTGTGTTTGGGAAGACTAGAGGTTATGTTACACATTTGTGCATAAGGGCTGTAACTCTTCTGCTGTGTGCCGTTGTCTGTGCAGATTGCTCCAACAACACATGACCGCATCATCAATTGCGCAACCTTCCCCACCTTCCCTGGATGTCCCAAGTAGACTTGGAGCCTAAAACTGGAGGCTCCAAGAAACATTTGTAAAGCTGTCTCACTGTACAGATGTCCAGAGGAGATGTGCAATCATGCACGCATGTCAAACTATTCACTGGAGCCAACCTTACTGGCCTTATGCCAAGCTTGGGATTTACTGGCCTTATGCCAACTCTGGAAACTGACCACTTCCTGATGACATGTTGTGATGTGTTACCAGTCTGGTTGTCATTTGCGGATGCTGTTGTCAACTGAAAATTACAGGAAACTTGCACAGCTGGCAGTCACTGATAGCACTCATTGGTTTACCAGCTTATTCAACAGGCGCTATGAGCTTGTGTTGTTGAATGGCTTCTGCTGTAAGCCCCCAATTGAGTACTGATACTGCATCCAGAGAAACTGGTCTCAGAGCAGCCTACAACAAGGGCATCTTGGTGGTTAGCTGGGATCCTTATGAAAGCTGTGGTCTTTGTAGTGCAATAAGATGATTAAAGAATGGTGTAGTATTGTGATTGTTGATGTCTTCTGTCACCTCATTATGTTATGCAAGCCTTTTGGCAACACTGCTCAGTGATTGCTTATGCCAGTGATACACAACAAACATGTATGCTATCGCACGTCTCTGCCCTGTGGCAATGACGTAGACAACCTAGTGTTTGATGTCATTGCTTGCGTGCGCAATTGATCCAGCCAGCTGTGTGCATCATAACATTCAACTTATGACCTGCAGCTTATGGCGTGTACTGCATTGTTTTGCAACTTTGGTAAGATGGCTTCGGGATGAGCATATCAGCTGGGCTGAGCTGCTGTGAATTTACCATGCACTGGTGTTCTTTTGTGCAAGTCTGCCGGTTGAATGTTGGTTACCTTGCACTGTTGGTATAGTATCAGCCTTTGTTGCTGCCTTTCACCCCTGTGTCGTTGGTAGCAGTTGGGATGTATCTGCAGCTATGCTCAATGTTTAGTACTGAGCAGTGCACTGGTGCACGGATCTCAAGGGTTTTTCAAGCCTCAATCAGGCTGCTGCTCTGCTGGAATATGCAGAGTCAGCTGACAGCAAAGACTCCGAGCTGAGCAGCACTACCTTAGCTGCAGTTGGCCAACCATAGTCGGCCCCACTCTCAAGGCTCAAAGCCCTTACTAGTTGGGTTTTTGGCAGCCAAACAGCATTGCTGCATGGTTATTGGGAGCTAAGCAGTGCTCCAAGGCGTTTGCTGGTGAATTGCAGTCGCCAGGCAAGTACACCCTCTGTGTGGCAATGACATGTTTTGGGTAACACCATGCATGGCCGGTCCCAAAGTCATCATCGCATGGCACCGGGTGTCTTGTGTGTGGGCCAATGCAACGTGATTGGCCAGGGCAGATGCTCAGCACTATATAGTGCTGAGCATCTGGTATATCTGGCAGGTATATATACCTGTTGATGAGGGCTCAAGCTGCTGTGCCGGCTGGCGGTGTATGGTGCTGGTGGCGGGGACTTCGCTCACGCTGGGCAACACCTCATTGATGCCAGACAATCGAGCGGCTCGATTGTCTGGCATCAATGAGGTGTTGCCCAGCGTGAGCGAAGTCGCCGCCACCAGCACCATACACCGCCAGCCGGCACAGCAGCTTGAGCCCTCATCAACGGGTATAGTGGTAGGGCTCCCTCAGGCAGCTCGACATCAAATCGGCAGTCCAGTGTGTTTGTTTCATTCTCAAGCATGATCTCGACCTCTGCACCCATTGCTTCCTGCTACTTGTGAGCGTATCCGCCAAGCAACTAGAGCCGGCCGGAAGACGCCGACGGCGCGCAGCAGACGATTGGTTGCGACGGGGGACAAACTCCGCCGGACGGCCGCCGTTCTTGCGGTACCATGGACCGTACACATGTCAAGTTGAGGGGTCCACACACAGAGCCTCTATGGAAGGGTATGCCTCACCCCCCCCCCCCCTACCCTCAATGGATCCCTTCACCACCTTTTGTCATTACGGTCACCATTGCGGTGTAACATGAGAACCCTGCCAACTCTTTGATTATGTACTATTGATGTTACTGCTGTAACCAAGGTGCACCGACACCACCAGCTGCTGCCCCTTTCCTGTTCAGTACCACCTTGGGCGTACTCGGTTGACCGCCACCACCAGCCACAGCAGCTGACTCTCCAGCCCCTGCAGATATACTGCTTATCCTGTTCTCCCTGTTTCTGCCACCTGGCAGCTTAGCATCAGTAGCAGCTGCTTCTGCATTCAAGCCGGTGTTGCTGTTCGCGCTAACGTCACTGGCGTCATTGATGCTGACTTGCACAAGCCTACCAGGGGGTTCAGGACTTGAATGATTGTTGCCGATGGCAGCTTTGTTCCTGCTGGGGACCTGCGCCTCTTGCTGCTCTCGCTGCTCAGGTGATATAGGTTGATTGCGCTGCCATCTGTGACTTGCAGGGCTGCGGCTGGGGCTTGCTGCTGCCTTGACAACCAAATGTTGGCCATTGGGGTCATCAGGCTGCTTGTAGATACCCCTCTGTAATAGTCAGCGTGCATTGTATTCAATATCAGCCTTGTTAGCTCAACCAGCAATCTAGCCGCCAATGCAGAAGACCTATACCAGTGTCACAGCCTATGGTACCGCTGCATGCCAGGCACAAAGCATGCTGCTCCCAGGCCAATGGAATGGAGGGCCTCAGGCGTGCATGTACTGCATGTTATAGGCACCCTGCTGAATCTCTGCTGATCTGTGAGTCAGCAGCAATAAAGCTATCCCCAATGCAGCGTCAGTGACTGACCTGAGCTGCTGATGCTCTTATATCAGCTAGCAGAGCATGTACATGATGAGGTGTCAACTGGTCCGGCAGTACATAGCGCCTCAGGCCAGCTGCATCGCTGTTTAAAGCATCAGGGGCCTGTAGGGCAGCAATTGCAGCACAGACAATGAAACATCAGGCTGATGGACTGCTGCATGACTGTGGCAACTTGCAACTGATCAGCCGCTGCCAGATATAATACACACCAAACTGCTAGCAAGGTGCACTTGAGGTGCTCAAATAACGATGGTCACTATTCAAGCCAAGCGCATGATGCAGCTGCTGCATCAACAAGGGTATCTCTGGTTGAAGGTCATTTGGTACTGAAGCCATTGGTTCATGACTTGTTGCTATGAAAGGAACGCAGTCGCCCCAGTGCTGTCTGCAGTGGGCTGCCGAGGGTAATGAAAGCTGGCCAGCCAACTAACAAGCAGCAGCCCTTGCCAAAAATTGGCAGTACAAGCTAAAGTGGCTTGTAAGTGGCTCAGAACTCTGCAGAAGACTGTATTGACGGGAAAACTTGGTACCATTCTCAGCAGTCCATGCTTTGACTCACCTTGTTGACAGGCTTCTGCTTTTCTGCTGCAGCAGCCTCCTTGCTTGGAGGGTTCAGCCGTACCATCGGCTCGTCAGGGCTGTAACACAGAACCCTAATTGGAGCATACGGGCTGAAGCTGCATATAGCCACTGCATGGAAGCAGTTGTTCCAAGCCATGCAGTACACAGCGGCTCCTCCGAGGGCCATATGTGGTACTGGTGTTGCTGTAGCTGTTTCAAAGTTCCAAATAGTAGCTGTGCCATCTTCTGAACCACACAGGATGTGCTCACCGTCTGCATGGTGCAACACCAGGGCGCAAGGCATGTGAGCCATGCCAAGTACACAAAGCAAGAAGTGAGATTGGAACGACATGCGAGCAAAGCAGGTAGAAGTTGGAGAGCTGGCCCAGAATGATTAACAGTAAGTTGCTTGGGCTGATGCCGAACTTCAAGGTTGCTGAGCATCACTTGACTCTTCTCAGCCACCTGGAAGAGCTTTGTTTATTATGTCGGTCAGCATTTGGTGACAGTTGTCAGTGGCAACTACGATCATCAGCAACAGCATTAGAGCAAGAACAGGCATGCTCGAACCGGCCGGCCAGGAAAACATTCGCAGGCAAAGCCAAACTATCTGTTATCTGAGCCTATACCTGGGCTAATACCAAACTTAAGTGGCGCCGAGCAGCACTTGACTCCTCCCAGCCGCCTGGCCACCATAAACAGCTTCATGTCAATCACCACCAAGTCACTGACGCCCTTGGATTTGCTTGACGTGCCTCGTGACTTTGTGAGGGCTACGAGTTGATGGCCGCCGGGGTGGCAGGCAACTGACACTATCGGGCTGCCTGATAGTTCACTGCTTATGCGCAAGACCTTGAGCACTTCAAACCCTGCAAATGTCAATTAAGCTGCGGTGACTTGCAGTTGCTGTTCAAGCAATGCAAAAGGGTCACATGAACCAAGATTCTGGGATGGAGTCCCTAACATTGCTGAGAGCTAGCGGCTGACTGCCCGAGTGACAAGCCACTGATGCAATGATGCTGCTGACAGTGGCAGCTCGGCTCTGGTGAGGACTTTGAGCAATTGAAAAGTGCAGCCGTTTGTTAGGCTTGTAACTCTCAGCAGTGGCAGGCAGATGGGCTATGCGACAGCTCATTGCTTGCACCCGAGAACATCCGGGGGAAGCGCCCCACAGAAATCTCATGCAGCATCTACGCTTCTCACACCATAGACAGAGATACATGACATTCCCGCCAAACTGGCGCTCTCAACAGGGCAGCTCTCCATCAACCTTAAGGTCAATCACTATAAGTATAGTCCCTACCTGACATAAGCTGCTTCACCGGGCTGCCATGCCGCAGCACTGCTGCCACAGGTGACACAGACTCAGCACTCCCAGCAGCAGATGCTGCTGCTGCCGCTGCTTCTGCAAGACTCCTAGGAGTCATCGGCCGCTGCTGCTGCTGCTGCTGGCGCCCATTCCTCGGTGTTCTGGGACTCCCAGGCAGACCCCCACTCAGCGACAGCACATCCTGCGTGCTGCTCAGTGCATTGATGCTGCTGCTGACATCACCAGCAGCAGTAGATACTAGGGCCCCAAAAGCGGCTGATGCTGTGCTTGCAAGGGGTGTGACATCTACAGAGAGCTCATGAAGGGCTCCTGCTGCATCCCCGGTGAACATGCGACTGCCCAGCTGGTTGAAAGCCAAACAGTTTATGGGATCCGCAGACACCTGCACAGTGAGCAGCATTCATAGCCTCAGTCCATGCTGTGCACTGTGTCAAGCGACCAGATTGTGAGTAATACATGGCTTCTCAGCGGTTGCTTGGTCTGCCAATTGCTCACAAGATGCAGCACTTGTATATCATTTTGAACCATTTGCACCTAGCTGCCACTTGGACATCCAAACCACATTGTTAGCGGGAGCTGCCAGGCATCTCAGTCACTAGGTGGTACGGCCCAGAACAAGCATCAAAATGCACTAGAGGTACCCACAAAAAGTCATGAAGGTAAGCCATGAGCCTCTTCACAGCAATCGGCACTGTCAAAAGATAACATGTTACTTTTCATGCGTCACATGTTACCATCAACTGCCCACCTGCAGAGAATACAGCAGGGTCCCCTCTTCCGCGCTCCAAACCCTGACATCTCCGTCATATGCCCCAGTAACAGCTAGCAGCCACGGCTGCCTCACAGGATGCAGATCACCAGCATACACAAAACACCTATGCTGCAGCACTGTGCATGCCACACCAGCATCTGCTGCAGCCTCTGCAGCTGCAGCTGTAGCAGTTCCTGTGCCTCCAAACGTGTTATTTGGGTTTGTTACGTCGGGGCTTAACCGCCCTGAGGCAGCAAAACCCTGGCCGGGGTGGCCGGGGCTCGGGAGTACTGGTAGATGCCAGACTTTGCCTGTGAAGTCTGCTGAGGTGGTTATGACGGCTGAGTCGTCTTTAGCCCAGTTTATGCTGTAAACCAGGCCTTCGTGTGTACCTAGCACCCAGAGAAGGGCTCCTGTCAGGGCATAATACATGTTCACCTGCAGGATACAACACAGTGTGCATGAACTGGCTTCACCTCCAACGTCAAGTAATGGCGATGAACCTGAAGAGAGGAAACTATTAACCTCACCACAAGCAGAATAGGTTGCCAACGCATGGATTATAGATCACATCGTACCGCAGAAGCACCATGTAGCTATGCTGAAGCAAGCAGTTGCAAAGCTTAGATAGAGTGTACCTTGAACCGCCCAGCTGCATCTGCACATGCCGCCACTAGCCACCTGCCATCTCTACTGGTAGCAATGCAGCTGCAGCCACCAGCAGTACCCTTGATGTCCACCAACACAGCATTAGGTACCTGCAGAGACAACCGCCAAACTATTTTGATTGCCAACAGCCTTGAACTGCAGCTGCTGCTTAACCAGCTTTCTGCTGTACATAAGATGCACTTGTGGATGTCAGCTTACTGCGGGGGCATATACACAATGTGCTACTTGGTGGAAGCCAGGGCAATAAAATGGGGCAAGCCAGGTTGCCTGATTGTGGAGGACATACAGCAGCTGGCAAGGCTGTGTATGTCCCTGGTGCAGTCTGCCTTCCTGGAGCTGGGAATGGAGGAAGGAGGGAGACTGGATCCAGAGAAGCGGGTACAGAGAGGGGTGCCAGGGGGAGAGGCAGCCGCGTGGGTTGAAGGGAGGGGCAAACAACTCTCAGAGCTGGCAAACATATGTTGCAGAACTCACCTGGCAAGGCTGTGTATGCGGCCGATGCAGTTTGCTCTCAAGAAACATCAACTGCTTATCCAACAGCACGCTCCCCGCATCAGCCCCTCCACTCAAACTGTTTCTGCCAGACTTGCCACCAATGCCAGCCAGGCCCCTGGGCTTATGTAACAGCCCAAATGGTATTCGCCCGTGCTCAAAGCCGCTGCCATAGCCTGCAGGGACGTCTGGGCGTATGCCAGCTGCGGGGTCCGTCACAACCACCATGGCTTCTGCGGCTGGGCGGGGTTTTACTGTTACTACCACCTGTGGATACACATAATGAGGTTGGTACAGGCTATGTATCAGCTGATACTGATACGTTGGTTCTAGTCTGTTAGGTTGCATTTACATATAATACTAGATGCCATTCTGTAAAGCTGCTATCAAGAAGATTCTCAGACTCTGGGCAGCCCATGTGACTCACCTGCAGGAATCCAGGGTACTTCTCAGCATCTAGCCCCTGCCTAGTAAATGCTGGTGACCCAGGTCTCTGCTGCTGTGGGTGCTGCTGCTGCTGCAAAGCCCCAGCCGTACCAGCTGGTGCCCCAGCCACTGGTGATGGTGCTGCTCCATCCCTGGAGCCCCACAAACCACCTAGAACTGCTTTGAGAGGACTCCTGGGGCTGCTGGGATAGTCAGATGCGTCATCTGCGGCACACACAGCAACGAAACAAGCTTTCCAGTTATGCTGCATTAGCTGCAGAACAGCCAACACCTCCAAACCTTCTGTGCTGAGTATGACAGATAGCAGTGCTGTAGTGATTTCCTGGTGTCCTCTAAATGCCTTGATAAAGAGGCCACTTTGCTGCGGTGCCAACATTTGGCCATTTTAGGATTTGACACTAACAGGGCACGAGCCCCTGTGCTGCTAGTCCGCACGAGCACAGCATCAAAACAACACCTGATAGCACACTACACAGCACACAGACTACAACATGCAGGGACAAACAACTAACCTGAGAAGCCAAACATCTTCCAGGAAAGATAAGCTGCCTTTGCTGCAGTAGCTGCCTGCGGCCCACTGAAACCCTTTGACATCGCATGCACGGCTGCCAACGCTGCTGGCTTATACTGATACAGCTGCAGCTGCAGGGGCTTGCCTTGTGCTAGCTGCTGCTGCTGCGCTTGCAGGCCACGCAGTCTCAGGAAGCCCCAGGCTATGGGGTGGCTGCGACCAGCTAGGTCAAACTGCTGCACATGATGCTGCATGCAAAAGACAGCAAGCACCCAACAGTTGCAAGTGTGGGTCCTTTAGCAAGGATATAGTTGCTCAGTTGCCTTTAAGCTGCTCCAAGCTTTGAGCCCGCTATGCAAGTATATCAGCCACAGACCCATTTTACAGCATCAGGCTAGCCTATCAAGAAAGCCCTAAGTGAACTGTCCAGGTTACCCACTGTATAATGTGCACTGCTGTTTGTTGTTGCATAAAACCTCAGGCTTAGCAGCAACACACCTGAAACCTTGCAAAGCCGCTCGGCAGCTGCAGCACTTCCAGCAGCAGCAA